>JASAMX010030961.1:0-10284 GCA_030248175.1 Microlaimidae sp. YZB2_3 | reverse complement strand
AAAGCTGAAAAAAATTCTACCACTGCATCAGAAAACGATTCATCATTGTTGGTACTTCGAAGCATAACTGCTTCAACTAATCAAGGGGTAATTATATTTTTGTGTGAATAATACATTTAATGCAGAAAAAAATATTTTTTGACAAAGGCCTTATTTTTTTGCCTTCAAAAGGCTTCTGCCGAAAATAATTTTCTGAGTGATACAAATTGATTAAACTAAGGCTAACTTTAAGATTTAATAAGATTTATTTAATTTTGACTTATGAATAAAAAAAATCAAAATTAAGTATGAAAATTAAGTATGAAAATATTTTTACCAATTAAGTATGAATAAGTATGAATTAAATATGAATGAATTAAGGACCAATTAAGTATGAAAATATTTTTTTAAATAAATTAGAATTTAAAAAACGATTAAAAAATTAGTTATGTATATAAAACAAGCTTTGTACTGAAGTATTGGGTACGATTGCAGCTTTGTACATAGTAATTATTGTTTTATTGTAAAAATTTTGTCCAGGTTGAAAAAAATCAACAATTTCTCTTTAGTTCAAATTTATTCCTTTTAAGGACGAGGATGAAAAATCAGTAATGGACTCTCCATTTACAGAAAACCGAATGTCAATGACGGCTCCCCCAGAAATTGTCACAGGCGGTTCTCAACCTGGCTCTGTTGTAGGATTAAATTATGAAGATTCCACTTTGCAAAAGTATTTTTTAGTATTATCTTGGTTTCTTTTTTAGAATGTCTTTATTTCTGTTTTTCTGTAAAATTTTTACAATTTTCAAAAGGATGGGTATAAAGAATGAAATACTTAAAATAAATCTTCTACAAAAATGGCATGATGTAAATAATATACTTTTAAAAACAAAGTACTTTGTTTCTAAAACTATTATTCACATGATCCAATTTTTGTAGATGATTTATTAAGGTACTTTGAAAGTATCATTGGCGCGGTACTTTTAAAGCATTAGTTTTAAAAATCGTAAATTTTTACAGTCGATATGTTCTGGGTGCCTCATTTTTTTAATATATGGTTATATTAGAGTCAACAGTGGTCTAATTTTGTTAACAATGATAAAGAGAAAAACTTATTTTTAAAATAAAATAAAAATCATCAAAAACAGTTTAAAAGATATAATAGACCTACCTAGCATTACAAAAATTTTGGTCTGCGGTCCCGCCGCTAAATCGGAATTCGTTATGAAACCAATTATTTTTATAAATGTTTTTCGAAAATCGGAAATTAAACAACTATATTAAAACAATTTCGAGTGTTTTTGTTAATTTTTGACCTTTATTTAGAGCTATATTAGGCGTAACTAAGGTTTCTCATATGTAAATTTTTTTGATTAATCAGAAAAAAAAACATTTTGTGATGCTTAATTCAATATAAAAAGACCACTAAAATTTATCAAGTAGATGTTTTAGTTGTATATAGTATTTCCAGTTTCAAAAATAATTCAAAAAATGCATTTAAGTTCAGAGCAACTTTGTTTCGTGGTGGGACCGCCGACCCTATTTTTGTTCTGTTAGGTAGGTCCATAGTATTAATATTGCAATCATGTGTTAAATTTTTTGAATTTGATGACACAAAACTGAAATCAAAAGAAATAGAAAAGAGTAATAATTACTGATAAAAATATGCAAGTGTTTTTCAACGTAAAAAATTAAGTATAACTGCTATTGAGTATTTATTATTACTGGTCAAAATTAACCCACCAAATTGAAAAATAATTTTTAGTTTTTGGTGTTTTACATATTACAATTTTTTTTATAATTACAAAATTTGAAATTTAAAGAAGCAAAATGTCATAGTAGTTCACTTCCTTTAAAAATAAAACTTTGTCTAACTAACTGAACTGGTACATAATACCAGAATATATATTCAAACAAAAAAAACACGCACCAACTGTAAAAACAAGCCAAAAATAGGTTTTTGAAAATAGCAACATTTTTTGGAATTGATTTAAATTAAAAACTTACGTTTTTGGTACTCTAGCGTAGTTTTTGTTAAATTTTATTAATATCCGTTAGGTAAAAATGCTTTTATTTTAAACAATGGTATATAAAAACAACGTTTATTTTACCCTAGCGATATTCTTGATTATAACTCGTTAACTGCAGAAAATTGATTTTTGGTGGAACATAATTTTTTCAATGTTGTCATTTACCCACAATCAGACCAACAACTACATCGTTCATCACTTCATCTGTTACATCGTTTCTTACTAAATAAAAAAATACACTAAATTATTATACTGCACCTTTAAATTGCCAATTTTTATCCTTAGTGTTGGATGCTGTTTTATCATTATATATTATCATGAAACATTATCATTAAAGTTTTTTATCATTAAAATTATTTTATCGTCAAACTGAACAATTTTGCTTGTAGAATTAATTTGAGTCCAGGAGCTGGCGATTGGTTGCAGCCCAAATCAAACGCAGTGCAAACAAAAAATTTAAGCTTATCCGAGGAAGAAGAAAAAATTATTAGAGAAACTGCCAGTGAAGTAAAAAAAGTTTTAAAAAATTTAAAAACCTATTTTTTTAAATTATGAAACAAACAAAAAGTATTTTAAATCAATTAAATTCATTAATAATAGGTGAATCTTGAAAACTAAAAGCCTAATGCTTCCATTTTAGTTTTGGTTTATTTCTAATCTGACAATTATACAAATAACATTTTTCCCGAGTATGATCACTTAAAGGCTCTAGTTTTGTTCGTTAAATGTGAAACGTTACCATTACAAAATGTAAAGTGTAAAACATTTTTAACGTTAAAATGTGTGAAACGAATTGGGAGGAGAAGTACGCTTTATTAATGAGTGCATGAATTATTATTCAGTTTGTTGTGCAGTCAATTTTGTTTTATAGTTTAGCATTTCATATAATTTTTATGTTCAAAGATTTTTTCTCGTAAGAAATTTTTGAGTATTTTTGTATTTGTTTTTATCCCGCCATTAAAGGGCTAAACAACGCCAAAAATTTTTTTGGCTTAATAAAATTTTTTAGAATTGTGACTATATAAACCCTCTTCATAATTCAAATCGAGCTTTTATTTGAAGTTAAAGAAGCACTGTCACAAATCTGATTCCTATAACGCTCTGAATGGGCTACTCCTTTAATACAAAACCTATCTACCTGAAATTTAATATTTTAGATTCTTCAACGAATTTCATAACATTTGTAAATTTTAATTTAATCGGTTCAGTAACAAAAGAGTTGTATGATCCGGGCGTTATAGAAATTTGATTTGTGACAGTGCTCCTTTAATAGAGGAAACTTTAACAGAGAAGTCTAGTAAATTTTTAAAATCAGACTATGTTTATTTTCACCTCAATAACGGTTTTTAAATAAAGGAGTTTAAGTTAGATTTTTATGAAAGTTTACAACTGTATGTGCGCATTGAGAGACCGTCGCGCTCGTGAGGTCGCTAAGAGGGAGGAAATATAATAAAATTCACCTAAGTTATCGAGTTAGCAAACGGGAATTACAATGGATGGGTTTTTCCCTTAATTTCATACATAAACTGATGTTATTATAATTATTATAATTGAAATTATATTTTATTCTCTTTTAAATTTTAAAAAATCTCATTAAAAACATAATCCATTTTACATTCAAGATTTTAAAAATATATTATTACCATGGCATGGTTTTTTACACAGGAATCAAATAGCTTTTAATAAATTAAAGATTCGATAATTTTGTGTGATCCAATCTACAATTTTGCTATTGTCTCGAATGATAATAGATTTTGAAGCCAAATCTTAAAAACAATAATTATAGATATTTTTTAATTTGTCGCAACTCGTCAAAATACCAAATTTAACAGAATCCCGGACTGTGAATGCAGAAAAACATGACGAAATGGAAGATTCCTTCTTGACAGCAAAAGACTCCTTTCTGCAGCGTATTATTACAAGAGAAGTGAAAAAAAGATATCAAGAAGCAACGACACTGCTTTAAACAATATCTAATAACATTTAATTTGCTTACTTACTAGAATTTTTTAATGTGTGATTTATAGGCAAAATTATGCCTGGATGAACACCGTGAATTGCAATATTCTATTAAATTTTTGGTGATAAAGCTATATAATTTTGAACAAGAATTGTTTTATAGATTAAAATATTAAAATACTTATTTTATCATTTTTTTTCTGTTTAATTGTTTTAACAACAGGAACCCCATACTGTTTTAGAAAAGTAGTTTTTTCATAAGAGAAAAGTTGTTTCAAAAAGTAATTTTTTTATAAAAAAATCCTTAGTGCACAATTTTAATTCTAGTCACATGTCTCCACATTTGTCCAGACATAATTTATTTTATAGTAAAAGGTTTTAAAGTATGCTATTTGATGTACGGTTTTTTTGTTTTGGTGTATGCAAAAATTTATTAGATAGTTTTGTTCACGATATAAGAACAATAAAAAATTTGTAGTCCCAAAAAAAAACAAACTAGAAATCAAAAATATACAATATAAATCTATATAATTTTTACTCGGAGCTCCGCTTTAAGGAGCTCCGGAACAACCCCAAAGCTCCGAAGGTCTGGAGCTCCGCCCTATTTTTAAACTAATTTTATAAATAATTAAAGAGTGATTTCATAGATTATTTTGTCAAATTTTTATTGTAAACTAAATTTTTTAACTTGTTTAAAACGATAAAAATAGGCTTAAAAATGCAAATGAAGTAATTGTGAATGTATTTAAAGCTTAAAATTAAAATATTGTTTATCTAAGGGGCAGAGCTCCGGAGTTTCTTCCGCCTTAAATGGCGGAATGTGATATATAGACTAGTTCGGAATAAGGGTTTTTTAGTGTTAGGAAGAGGGTACATAACTACTAGCGCCAATCATATGTAGAGGGAAAATTGATAAACAGCGAGCGACTAGTACATTTTACGGTTTAAAATACTTCAAATATTTATTGGTTTAAAATCTCGACCCCTTCTTTTCAAAATTTCTTAAATACTTTTTAAATATTGCAAAAGCAAAAGCAGTTTTTGGGGATTTTTCGTTTTTTGCCGCTTCGTAGGTACGGCGCTGCTGGCGCGCTTGTTTCCCAGTTTTTTAATGTTTCAATTACAAAAAATGCTTAATTTAAAAGTTTGGAATGGACTTTTTAAAATTAATTTTTAAGTTTTGAATAGTTTTACAAGCAAAACATTAAAAAAAACTATGTCAGGTTTAAAATTAGTTTAAAAGCACAAATTTCATCTTTATTTTTACTTAAAAAAGTTATCTTTATTTTTATTTATTTTATTTTATTTTGGACATCCAATCATTGTTTACTAACGTTCCCTTAGACGAAACTCTAAATCTTATAACAAACTTTGTTTTTTTCAACTGAAATAGATACAAATAGAAATTTCGCGCTTTGAATTAATGTCTTTGCTTCGTCTTGCCACAAAAGATATGATTTTTCTTTTCAATGGACAATATTTTCATCAAATCGACGGTGTGGAAATGGGGTCCCCCTAGGCCCTCTTTTGGCTAATGCTTTTTTATGTAGTTCTTAGAGAAAAAGCTTGGGTTGAAAACTGTCCAGTTGATTATAAACCTCTTCTTTATCGGCGATATGTTGACGACATTTTTTTGCTATTTAGTCATCCTGATCATCTTTCTCTTTTTAAAGATTATATGAATACCTGTCACTCTTCTATTAGTTTTACATCGGAAAGTGAAAACGCTTCAACCTTTCCTTTTTTAGACATTCTTATAAAAAAGTCTTCAGGAAAATTTATCACCTCAGTTTTTCGTAAACAGACATTTTGTGGCATTTATTCAAACTATAATAGTTTTCTACCGTCTTGTTTTAAATTCGGGCTTTTCTCAACTCTTTTGTTTCGTACTTTTTCGATCTGCAGCAACATGAAGGAAATACATTTGGAAATCGTCAGACTCAAAGAAATTTTTCGAAAAAACGGATATCCAAATTCTTGCATGGATTTTTGCGTTAAAAAAATTTTTAATAAGGTTTTTGGGGCTTCTTCAAAAACTGAAAGAATCATTTCTGTACCTTCGTGCCCTTTAGTTTTGTGTTTACCTTATTTAGGTACTCTTTCGCTTCAAACTCGTAACAAAATTCGTCATGTTCTTAAGTCATTGCCTCAGGTCGATTGTAGAATTATATTCAGCTCCTCCAAACGTGTTGGTTTGTCGTTCCGTGTAAAGGATAGGATTCCGAAACGTTTGATCTCTGGTGTCGTATATTCGTTCAAGTGTTGTATCTGAAAAGTTTCACTGTACGAAAGTTGTTTTTTACTTAATTAAATCAGTTTTTAAAAAAAATGGAAAATTGCCGAAATTAAATGTATGCATTTAATTTCAGCACTTTACAAACAATCGATTGTTTCTCAGTCAAAAAATCATCATTTTCAAAAATTTAAAAATCTATCATTATCTCCAGACAGTTTTCTTTAATTTAAGCTTCTATTTGTTGTTCAACGTGTAACTGGCAAAAAGTTACAGCTAAAATGCCGAACGGTATTAAAATGAGCAAAACTAACACAAAATGACGGGTATTTTTAAAGACGTTAAATTTGGTTAAAAATAAGCACATAAACATCAAAATTATTTGAACTCACGCCTCAAGCCGTGGAGGGCATGCATAAAAAATTTCGTTCATTTTTATGTAGAATTTGCAAAGATATAATGTTTAGAAGTAGTGTATCGAAAACCATTTAATTTCAGCAATTTTCTCCCAAACTTCAATGAAAAAATAAGACGCCTAAAACCAATTGTAGCTTTTGTTATGCAGATTAATATTTGTTTAAAACGCTTTAGCATCCTAGGGTTTAAGTGTATACATAATTTTAGAATTGGGAACAAATAAATTGGAGAAAAATTCTCAGAATTTGAAATATTTTTTGTTGTTATGGAAAAAGGTGCATTTAATTTCGGCACTTTTTAAAAGGTACCCAGTTGATCGAGTTTAAGTGCCTATTAATTCAACCCGTTTTTACCTAAACTATCGCTCGAAACGACTAAAAACAAATTGCTATTTTTTGTAATTTAGGAAAAAGTGCATTTAATTTCGGCACTTTTTAAAATGACCCACTTAATCGAGTTTAACTGCAGTGCTATGATCCCTACGCATTTCAACGTTGTCTTTTAACTATTTACAACTTCAATTTAACACCCGACCACTTATTTCAACCCGTTTTTACCTAAACTATGGATCCAAACGACCGAAAACAAATTGTTATTTTTTGTAATTTGGGAAAAAAGTATATTTAATTTCGGCAGTTTTAAAAATTTAAAAGTAACAAAAGAACAAAACTTCTCCCTACCTCTTTCCTTGGGATATGCCAAAAGTGGATTCTGCCGGCCTGGCTGCCTTGAATTCAATGTTAATAGTTATTTTTAAGCCCTAATTTTGCTCATTTTAAATGCTAAATCAAAGAATTTCGCCTCGAATTGGCGGACGCTTTGCGTCAGCCTGGCGCCGCTTTGCGGCAACCTTATACTTATATTCCGTTTTCAGTTTTCTAGAGTCTGGCCCCCTTTCAAAAATCCTGGCACAGGCCGTGTCATGATCGACCGCACAATTCGTCAGATGACAAAATCGATATTATCAATTGATTCACCGTTGTCAGTTGTAACTATGTTCCTATTATCAAGCAATATAGATTTTAATTTCAAATTTTGCCAAGAACACCATAACCCGGAACTGCCCATTACTATTATCAATTGATTTTCTATTGTCAGTTGTATCTATGTTCTGAATTTCAAGTCATATAGATTTGAAAATCGTTTAGCTTTTCTAAAACTTGAAAAACTCTCTGACAGAAGAAATAAAACCGATTTATGTGAAGTATATAAAATAATCAATGGAAAATCTAGCCTCCTTGCAGAAAACCTTTTTTCTTTTAATACTAACCCAACACGAGGTCATCCATTTAAACTACAAGTTGATGATAGCAGAATTGATGCAAGAAAATATTGTTTCCCTAATCGAGTAATTAGTAACTGGAACACTCTTAGTGCCTCCCAGGTTACCTCTAAATCGGTCAGTATATTTAGAAAATCGTTAAATTAGCTGCAACGTCATAATATTTGTAGTGATAAGCTCAAATTCCGCCCAGTTTTTTTTTCTCTAAATTAATCATTTTTATAAACTCTGTGCACAAGCAATAACATTTTGGTACAAAGTAATGACCTGCTCAGTATCAGTGCTGAAGTCAAAGCAAAGCTTCAGCCTTCTGAGCAGTTTTTAGCAATAATATCATAATTAACGCTTTCATGAAGAACTATATTGCTTGAGGATCGCACACATTACATTATCTTTTTGTAATTATTGATCTGGAATGTTTTCTTTAACAAAAAATAATAACCTTTTTATTTTTGGATACATTTAAATCATGGGGTCTCCCAACAGTAATGCGTTATTATTATTTTTATTTTATTTATATTTTGTAACCATTTACTAATAGGTACTAGTTGTTATATATACTGTGGTGTTTGTGATAAAAAATTTATACTTAATATTGTGTTTGTGTGTGATATCTTTTATTTTTATTATTTGTTGTGTTCTTTTTGAAAACATTTTGCTAAAATAAATTTCTTTCTTCTTCTTCTTCTTCTTTACTTGGCTGAGTTATAATTGTTTTAAATAAAATTTGCATATACATCATGATAGACTTCCCAATTAAACAGATCACAAAATCGTGATTATCAATCGATTCTCTGTTGTCAGTTGTATCTATGTTCCAAATTTCAAGTCATATAGATTTTATTTGGCCAAGTTATAATTGCTTTAAATAAAATTAGAATTTACACTATGATCGACCGCACAATTTATCAGATCACAAAATCGTGATTATTAGATTTTTCATTTTTAGTTGTATCTATGTTTTGAATTTCAAGTCATACAGATTTTATTTAGCCAAGTTATAATTGATTTAAATAAAATTTGCATATTCATCATGATCGACCGCGCAATTTATAAGATCACAAAATCGTAATTATCAGTTGATTCTCTGTTGTCAGTTGTATCTATGTTCCAAAATTCAAGTCATATAGATTTTTTTCAACAGAGTTATAATTGTTTTAATTTAATTTTGCATATACGTCATGATTGATCCCCCAATTAAACAAATCTCAAAATTGTGATTATAAATCAATTTTCCGTTGCCAGTTGTATCTATGTTCCAAATTTCAAGTTGTATAGATTTTGTTTGGCCAATTTATAGTTGTTTTAAATAAAATTTGCATATACCTTATGATCGACGGCACAATTTGTCAGATCAAAAAATAATGATTATGAATCAATTTTTCGCTGTCAGTTGTATCTATGTTCCGAATTTTAAGTCATATAGATTTTATACAGCTGATTTATAATTGTTCCAAATAAAATTTGCATATGCGTCATGATTAACAATACAATTTGTCAAATCGACCAAATCTTAATTATGAATCGATTCTCCCTTGTGAGTTGTATCTATGTTCTGAATTTCAGATCATATAGATTTTATTTGGCTAAGTTATAATTGTTTTAAATAAAATTTATTTTTTTAAAAATAAATTGGTTTTTTTTACAAAAAAACTGTAATTTAAAATTTTGAGCCTTTCAAGATACTTTCTGAGCCAAACCAAAATACAAGTATATTAAATTTTAAAAACATTTCATTCATTGTTTATCAAAAAAAAAAGGATTAACACACAGACAAATGAACAGCTCAATTATAAATAGAATAGGATTATATATTTATAAATTATAATATGTTTAACAATTATAAATAAATTACCGAATAAATTGTCAGATCACAAAATCGTGATTATTAATCGATTCTCCGTGGTTAGTTGTACAGTCCCAGGCAGAAATAAAGGTAGTTTTCAGACGCGTTGGGCATAAGCGCATGGACACATAAGCATTATGGCGACAAGGTCCATAAGAAAAAGAAAATAAGAAATATTTGTAAGTGGACTATAGAGATGTTTTGTCTGGCTCGTTTGTTTGTAAAATAATATTTTTTTTAAATTTGCGACAAAAATTTTATTTTAAACGCTAAATACTTTGTGTTTGAAGGTTTTTTTATGCTTTAAAAGCAATGTTTTGAATTTTTCATTTAGGGAAAACAGCAAAAGTTTTAAAACGCAAAAGCAAAAGTTTTTAAAGTTTTTAAAAGTTTTAATGCGCGCCTGCACATTAATTAATTAATGTGCAATTATTGATGGAGACGCGCCTCAATTATAGATGGAGTTACCTTAAGGAATCCCTTTTAACTTGCAATTAAATAGAATAGCAAACGTGAAATTTAGCACAGGGAAAAGTTT
>JASAMX010030960.1:0-14892 GCA_030248175.1 Microlaimidae sp. YZB2_3 | reverse complement strand
CACAGCCAATAACACGGGTCTTAAGTTTATTGGTCTTTTAACGAACATAATATAACTGACAGCGGAGAATGGATTGATAATCACGATTTTGTGATTTGACAAAGTTTACAAGTCGATCAAGACATTATATGCAAACACAAAGATAGTCTTCACGGCCGACGGTTACAGACAAGACTTGAACTAGTTTATCATTAAGTTTACTAGGAAAACACCGAATGTCAACAACAAAAATGCTCTTTTTCTGTCCTTGCTTGCGATTAGTGTTTCTCAATTAGTTAACACAACCAAAACATGTGTTTGTTAATACAATGTGTAACTTTTGGGAATAGCCTATAATTTTTTTTAAATATTACATTTTTGTGTATAATCATTTGAATTTTTTTAGAATGGCGTCATTTTAATTGGCAAAAAAGCCAGCGTCAATTATGACGTATGAGAAAATTTGTATGGCTTAAAAAAATATTTGCTTTTTATCTTGATATAATAATTAAAAATTTATTTAGGAATATCATTTAAAAAACACCTCTAACAATTAAACAAAAAACAAAATGTTTTATTAGACCTGCGGTCTATTAAACACACAGGCGCGCTTAAATTAAAAACCTAGTGTCAGCCGCAAACAGTTGCCCTGAAACTTCAAACTTACGTTTGACTTAATTTGTATTAAACTTAAATTTTCTTTGTACTGTTAAATCGTTTAAATTTTTCTGTATTTAAATTATGTTTTTTAAGCTCTGGAGCAGGGTTCGACTTTTTGACGCCCAAGGAAATCACCGGACTTCCGCCCTATTTTTGACTAATTTCATAAAAAATGAATATTTGTAATTTCATAGGTTATTTTGTCAAAATTTTATTGTAAACAAATGTTTTTCAAATTTACTAAAATTCCAAAACGATAAAAATATGTTTAAAAATCCAAATAGAATAACTTGGACATATTTTTAAGTTTAAATAACTTTAAATTTTTTCTTTAAGGGGCAAGCAGGCAAACTTCTTCTGTTTTAATGGCCGGAGCTCTGGTAAATGATATCAAAGGGTACAAAGGCACAGCACTAATTTAAATCGTTTACGTTTGTATTTAATTGTTTTATAGGTATGCCAGTAAAAAATTTGTTAAGCAAGGGTAAGAAATGTTAACGATTTGGACATAGTAAAAGTAATAAAAATAAACTTCCTCGCATAATGTTTTAAAACACAAACGCCCCAAGTTTTCATAATGTTTATTATGGTTGTTCCTTACACTTGAAACCATTTTTGATTAAAATGTTTATTTGTTTAAATTATTAAGTTTATTATTGTCTAAATAGTAAAACCAAAATCAACTACACAAATAGATAAAACAAGTTATGTATTTAAACTATTAAACTATTTTTTAATTTTTTTTATTCCGATGTAGTTTGTAAGTAGAGCTTTTCGTTGTTACTATGTATAACACAAAGAGTCACATTACTGCAAAATCAACATAAAATTTTACTCATAAATGCTTATAATATTTATGTAGTCAAAGATAAAAAGAGTCGCAGTTACAAGTACTTTATGACAACTGTGACACTTTTTGTGAGTCGTGTCGACGACTACATCGCTATTCTATCTATTTAGCTAGGTGATATAGGTCAACGCCGTCAACGAAACTATTAATTGATTCTTTAATAATCATATTATTTTCACGGTGATAAATTAAGGTGCAATATAAACATAAAAACCCTCCCGTCTAACGCTTTTCTAAGCCTATCAAAAGGCTAACGTTTAATTTTCAATTATGTTTTCAGCGTAGAAATTTTTATTACTTGGTAATCCGCTAAACATTATACTTATGATCCGGTAGTTGCGTTTACTTATATTGTTTTGTTAACAGCTTTTGCTATTTAATGTTGTAATAATATTTTTTCATTAAAAGCAAAGATTTTTAAGCGATGTTGAATTGACATTTTGGCAGTAATAAGTTAAAGAGAGATATATTTACGCAGGTATTTTTTTAGAAATGCAATACATTTTTATAAGCAAAATGAGTAATTTATTAAACCTAAACAGCACATATCGATCCCGACACATTTCGCTACCAGAAAATTTTTTGCGAACGATTTTTTTTGAAATTTTTGCCAACTTTACTAATGCGTTCATCTGTTAATGTTCAATTTTGCTCCTGAATCTTTCGCCCCCGATATTATTCGTTCTTTGGTAAAATTAGAGAAAAAACACGAAAAAATTAAAACGAAACTTTATCATGATAATTTGTTTAAATTTTTTGATGTGAGAAGAATTTAGAAATCTGTTAACAAAAACTTAAAAAAATAAGTTCTGGCATTATCTTTTAATTATTAGAAAAATTATCACAAAAATAGGTTGTGATTCCTAACTAAATATAGGACCAGAAAAATAGGATACGTTAGGAACTTATTTTCTAATGGAACTCACCCAAGCATTTGTATTTAAATGGTGTCAGGAAAAAATACCTTCTGCAAAAAATCTTCCGGAAAAAATATCTTAATTTAACAGTAAATTATTCAATTAAAAACTTTTAAAGGTTTTTTAAGCTTTTTTATGTAGTTTTAGCTTGATTTTAAGGTTTCGCTTAGGCTTAGGAAAATAAAAGTTTTCTTTAGTTGAGAAATTTTAAAACTCTTCAAAGAGATCTTTTCTTTCCGAAGATATTTTGCAGAATTTCCGGGCGCCGTTTAAATCAGTAAATTAAATGCAGAAAAAACTAATCCGTAATATTTTTTCAGGAGTATTTTGAGCTAAATGTTGGCAAGCTGTGTTGTGATTTTTGTGGTTTTTTCTTGGAACTTCTTCCCGGTGTTCAATTTGAAATGTGTGGCGTAAAGCACAACATGAAAAAATACCCTCATACGTGAGAATTTACATTGTATGTTCGATGCTGAAAAAATAAGTTCCTTTTATACAAAATACATAGCAAGTGTAACACATAAACGGTATTTGTCTTTTTTCATCATTGCTTTTGTAAAACTAAAAGTACCAGCGTTAATAAAAAGGGATTATATTGTCCCGTATTTTGTCACCAATATGTTGTAAAGAATATAACGTTCTAGTTAACTTTGGATATTGTGGTTTATTTCCTGTATGGACCAATTTTTGCACTAAATTTGGCTGCTTGAAATTTTCAGTGCTGGTTATTTTCTGCTTAAATAGGCCAAGTTTTACAGTTGGGCAGTGGAAAAAACATCACTTGGTTGGTGGGCTAACTTTTTGGTTTAATGTATTTTCATGTTATTACTAGTTTTCTGTTTCTTGGTACATACAAAATCAGTGCAATTGCTTATGTGTGTCCCTGCTTAGACAAAATAAAATACAATACAATACAATCACTATTTTGGTTAAGACGGCTCTTAAAACTGCTTCTTGTAGGTTGCAGGCAGCAATTTTACCTCGGAAGCAGGTAGAAGATGGCAAAAATTTTCCTAAAGCCAAATCTGATGCAGAGGGAGGCACCCAAAACTACATGTACCTCAGAGACAAGTATATAAAGGTGGCCCTGCAATTAAAGTTCATACTTGTGAGAAAGCAGGTAGGAGGCAGCTAAATATGTCTCAGAGGCAGGTAGATTTTGAATGAAAGCAGGTAGAGGACAGTCTTGAGGTAGATAGGAGTTAGCAAAATTTTTGATCGAGGGAGGTAAGAAGCAACTAAAAACCTTGCTTCCCCGATGAGGCACAGCGTAGTTTTAGAGCTGAAATAATTATTAAAACGTGTTTTATGGACCGATTATTGTTTTAGTCTCAAGACCGCTCGGGAACACAGTTGCGATGGGGTGGCCTGTTTCTTCGTGAACTTCACGAAGGCGTATGACGTTGGAAAAGGGGGCCAGTCGGCAAGAGATTCTGTGGGATGCGATGCTCCTCACGATCCCCAGTGCTCTCTTCTGAAGTATCTATATTCAGTTTTTATATTCCGTCGTTATTATGACACAATGAGTCAGAAGCCTCATAAAATACTCTTAATTGTGATGTTTTTTTTGTTTTTGAACACAGAGATTTTCTGTCTAAACCTTATCATTTAAAGTTACATTTAATTTTAAACCAATTGTTACATTTTATATCAGAGTAAAGACGATTTAATTTAATATGTACATTCTTCATTTTATTAATTATTTACCGTTTCGATCGCGTAACGTTTTGAATATACTCAGAAGTGTCGAACGAGTATTGCAGCAAATCGCAGGAATATTACGTGAGTACTGCCGCCGGGGTATTAAAGGAGTACGGCATAAATACTGCAGCAAGTACTGAGATAATATTGCATTAATATCAAAGGATTAATTTAGAAATGTTTCAGAAGAACCAAAAAATCTTCCGGAAAAAATATCTTCGTTCAGCAGTAAATTATTCAATTAAAAACTTTTTAAAGGTTTTTTAAGCTTTTTTATGTAGTTTTAGCTTGATTTTAAGGTTTCGCTTAGGCTTAGGAAAATAAAAGTTTTCTTTAGTTGAGAATTTAAAACTCTTCCAAAAGATATTCTTTCCGAAGATATTTTGCAGAATTTCCGGGCGCCGTTTAAATCAGTAAATTAAATGCAGAAAAACTAATCCGTAATATTTTTTTAGGAGTATTTCGAGCTAAATGTTGGCAAGCTGTGTTGTGATTTTTGTGGTTTTTTCTTGGAACTTCTTCCCGGTGTTCAATTTGAAATGTGGCGTAAAGCACAACATAAAAAATACCCTCATACGTGAGATTTTACATTGTATGTTCGATGCTGAAAAAATAAGTTCCATTTATACAAAATACATAGCAAGTGTGACACATAAACGGTATTTGTCTTTTTCATCATTGCTTTTGTAAAACTAAAAGTACCAGCGTTAATAAAAAAAGGGATTATATTGTCCCGTTTTTTGTCGCAATATGTTGTAAAGAATATAACGTTCTAGTTGACTTTGGATATTGTGGTTTATTTCCTGTATGGACCAATTTTTGCACTAAATTTGGCTGCTTGAAATTTTCAGTGCTGGTTATTTTCTGCTTGAATAGGCGAAGATTTACAGCTGGGCTCTGGAAAAAACATCACTTGGTTGGTGGGCTGACTTTTTGGTTCTTCTGAAACATTTCTAAATTAATCCTTTGATATTAATGCAATATTATCTCAGTACTTGCTGCAGTATTTATGCCGTACTCCTTTAATACCCCTGCGGCAGTACTCACGTAATATTCCTGCGATTTGCTGCAATACTCGTTCGACACTTCTGAGTATATTCAAAACGTTACGCGATCGAAACGGTAAATAATTAATAAAATGAAGAATGTACATATTAAATTAAATCGTCTTTACTCTGATATAAAATGTAACAATTGGTTTAAAATTAACGTAACTTTAACTCATAAGGTTTAGAGTATCTTTGTGTTCAAAAACAAAAAAAACATCACAATTAAGAGTATTTTATGAGGCTTCTGACTCATTGTGTCATAATAACGACGGAATATAAAAACTGAATATAGATACTTCAGAAGAGAGCACTGGGGATCGTGAGGAGCATCGCATCCCACAGTATCTCCGGCCCACTGGCCCCCTTTTCCAACGTCATACGCCTTCGTGAAGTTCATGAAGAAACAGGCCACCCCATCGCAACTGTGTTCCCGAGTGGTCTTGAGACTAAAACAATAATCGGTCCATAAAACACGTTTTAATAATTATTTCAGCTCTAAAACGACGCTGTGCCTCATTTGGTAAGCAAGGTTTTTAGTTGCTTCTTACCTCCCTCGATCAAAAATTTTGCTAACTCCTATCTACCTCAAGACTGTCCTCTACCTGCTTTCATTCAAAATCTACCTGCCTCTGAGACATATTTAGCTGCCTCCTACCTGCTTTCTCACAAGTATGAACTTTAATTGCAGGGCCACCTTTATATACTTGTCTCTGAGGTACATGTAGTTTTGGGTGCCTCCCTCTGCATCAGATTTGGCTTTAGGAAAATTTTTGCCATCTTCTACCTGCTTCCGAGGTAAAATTGCTGCCTGCAACCTACAAGAAGCAGTTTTAAGAGCCGTCTTAACCAAAATAGTGATTGTATTGTATTGTATTTTATTTTGACTAAGCAGGGACACACATAAGCAATAGACACATTGCACTGATTTTGTATGCACCATAAAACAGAAAACTAGTAATAACATGAAATACATTAAACCAAAAAG
Source organism: Microlaimidae sp. YZB2_3 (assembly GCA_030248175.1). NCBI lineage: Eukaryota > Metazoa > Nematoda > Chromadorea > Desmodorida > Microlaimidae > Microlaimidae sp. YZB2_3. Next base: position 8,751 of record JASAMX010030960.1, on the reverse strand, counting down.
TCAGCCCACCAACCAAGTGATGTTTTTTCCAGAGCCCAGCTGTAAAACTTCGCCTATTCAAGCAGAAAATAACCAGCACTGAAAATTTCAAGCAGCCAAATTTAGTGCAAAAATTGGTCCATACAGGAAATAAACCACAATATCCAAAGTCAACTAGAACGTTATATTCTTTACAACATATTGCGGACAAAAAACGGGACAATATAATCCCTTTTTATTAACGCTGGTACTTTTAGTTTTACAAAAGCAATGATGAAAAAGACAAATACCGTTTATGTGTCACACTTGCTATGTATTTTGTATAAATGGAACTTATTTTTTCAGCATCGAACATACAATGTAAATTCTCACGTATGAGGGTATTTTTTCATGTTGTGCTTTACGCCACATTTCAAATTGAACACCGGGAAGAAGTTCCAAGAAAAAACCACAAAAATCACAACACAGCTTGCCAACATTTAGCTCGAAATACTCCTAAAAAAATATTACGGATTAGTTTTTCTGCATTTAATTTACTGATTTAAACGGCGCCCGGAAATTCTGCAAAATATCTTCGGAAAGAATATCTTTTGGAAGAGTTTTAAATTCTCAACTAAAGAAAACTTTTATTTTCCTAAGCCTAAGCGAAACCTTAAAATCAAGCTAAAACTACATAAAAAAGCTTAAAAAACCTTTAAAAGTTTTTAATTGAATAATTTACTGCTGAACGAAGATATTTTTTCCGGAAGATTTTTTGCAGAAGGTATTTTTTCCGGACACCATTTAAACAAATGCTTGGGTGAGTTCCATTAGAAAATAAGTTTTTAACTTATCCTATTTTTCTGGTCCTATATTTAGTTAGGAATCACAACCTATTTTTGTGATAATTTTTCTAATAATTAAAAGATAATGCCATAACTTATTTTTTAAGTTTTTGTTAACAGATTTCTAAATTCTCTCACATCAAAAAATTTAAACAAATTATCATGATAAAGTTTCGTTTAATTTTTTGTGTTTTTTTTGTAATTTTACCAAAGAACGAATAATATCGGGGGCGAAAAGATTCAGGAGCAAAATTGAACATTAACAGATGAACGCATTAGTAAAGTTCGCAAAAATTTCAAAAAAAATCGTTCGCAAAAAATTTTCCGGGAGCGAAATGTGTCGGGATCGATATGTGCTGTTTAGGTTTAATAAATTACTCATTTTGCTTATAAAAATGTATTGCATTTCTAAAAAAATACCTGCGTAAATATATCTCTCTTTCACTAATTACTGCCAAAATGTCAATTCAACATCGCTTAAAAATCTTTGCTTTTAATGAAAAAATATTATTACAACATTAAATAGCAAAAGCTGTTAACAAAACAATATAAGTAAACGCAACTACCGGATCATAACAATAATGTCGAGCGGATTACCAAGTAATAAAAATTTCTACGCTGAAAACATAATTGAAAATTAAACGTTAGCCTTTTGATAGGCTTAGTAAAATGTCAGACGGGAGGGTTTTTATGTTTATATTGCACCTTAATTTATCACCGTGAAAATAATATGATTATTAAAGAATCAATTAATAGTTTCGTTGACGGCGTTGACCTATATCACGGAGCCAGATAGATAGAATAGCGATGTAGTCGTCGATACTATGACAAAAAGTGTCACAGTTGTCTTAAAATACTTGTAACTGCGACTCTTTTTATCTTTGACTACATAAATATTATAAACATTTATGAGTAAAAATTATGTTGATTTTGCAGTAATGTGACTCTTTGTGTTATACATAGTAACAACGAAAAGCTCTACTTACAAACTACATCGGAATAAAAAAAATTAAAAAATAGTTTAATAGTTTAAATACGAAACTTGTTTTATCTATTTGTGTAGTTGATTTTGGTTTTACTATTTAGACAATAATAAACTTAATAATTTAAACAAATAAACATTTTAATCAAAAATGGTTTCAAGTGTAAGGAACAACCATAATAAACATTAGGAAACTTGGCGCGTTTGCGTTTCAAAACATTATGCGAGGAAGTTTATTTTTATTACTTTTACTATGTCCAAATCGTTAACATTTCTTACCCCTTGCTTAACAAATTTTTTACTGGCATACCTATAAAACAATTAAATACAAACGTAAACGATTTAAATTAGTGCTGTGCCTTTGTACCCTTCGATATCATTTACCAGAGCTCCGGCCATTAAAACAGAAGAAGTTTGCCTGCTTGCCCCTTAAAGAAAAAATTTAAAGTTATTTAAACTTAAAATATGTCCAAGTTATTCTATTTGGATTTTTAAACATATTTTTATCGTTTTCGTTTTAGTAAATTTGAAAAACATTTGTTTACAATAAAATTTTGACAAAATAACCTATGAAATTACAAATATTCATTTTTTATGAAATTAGTCAAAAATAGGGCGGAAGTCCGGTGATTTCCTTGGGCGTCAAAAAGTCGAACCCTGCTCCAGAGCTTAAAAAACATAATTTAAATACAGAAAAATTTAAACGATTTAACAGTACAAAGAAAATTTAAGTTTAATACAAATTAAGTCAAACGTAAGTTTGAAGTTTCAGGGCAACTGTTTGCGGCTGACACTAGGTTTTTAATTTAAAGTGCCTGTGTGTTTAATAGACCGCAGGTCTAATAAAACATTTTGTTTTTTGTTTAATTGTTAGAGGTGTTTTTTAGTCATATTTCTGAATAAATTTTTAATTATTATATCAAGATAAAAAGCAAATATTTTTTTAAGCCATACAAATTTTCTCATACGTCATAATTGACGCTGGCTTTTTTGCCAATTAAAATGACGCCATTCTAAAAAAAATTCAAATGATTATACACAAAAATGTAATATTTAAAAAAATTACAATAGGCTATTCCCAAAAGTTACACATTGTATTAACAAACACATGTTTTGGTTGTGTTAACTAATTGAGAAACATGATCGCAAGCAAGGACAGAAAAAGAGCATTTTTGTTGTTGACATTCGGTGTTTTCCTAGTAAACTTAATGATAAACTAGTTCAAGTCTTGTCTTGTAACCGGCGGCCGTGAAGACTATCTTTGTGTTTGCATATAATGTCTTGATCGACTGCAAACTTTGTCAAATCACAAAATCGTGATTATCAATCCATTCTCCGCTGTCAGTTATATTATGTTCGTTAAAAGACCAATAAACTTAAGACCCGTGTTATTGGCTGTGCTTCAAGGTATAAGCTTGCTAACTGTAAATCCCATTTAAATTTACCGCATAAATGTTAAATCAAAAAAAACATCGCTACCAATTGATTCTCCGTTAAAAGTTCTATCTATTTATGTCCTGAATTTCAAGTCATATAACTTTTTTCAGCCAAGTTATAAATGTTTTAAATAAAATTTGCATATACGTCATGATCGACCGCACAATTTGTCATATCACAAAATCGTGATTATCAATTGATTCTCCGTTGTCATTTGTATCTATGTTACTAATTTCAAGTTATATAGATTTTATTTGGCCGAGTTGTATTTTTTTAAAAAAAAATTGCATATACGTCATGATCGACCGCACAATTTGTCAGATCACAAATTCGTGATTATCAATCGATTCTTAGTTGTCAGTTGTATCAATGTTTCGAATTTCAAATCATATAAGATTTATTCGGCCAAGATAATTGTTTTAAATAAAATTTGCATATACGTCATGATTAGCGATCGACCGAGGCAGGATTTTTGTTGTTGCCGGGGCCGGTGTAGCAAAATTTGGATTTGCCGGGGCCGGGGCCAGGGTAAAAAATTTTGCCCCGGCCGGGGCCGGGGCAGGCTAAAAATTTAGCAAAATCTGTAATTTCGGTCATTTTTTGCAAAAAACCTTGCGTTTTTTACCGCAAATAGTTTTTTAAGCATTTAATAGATCATGGTTTAAAAATCTAAGCTCGTGCGTAAACAAAACAAGTTATTTTTTAATTAAAAAAACAAAGTTTTATGATTTTATGCACCCAAAAGTCCACCATAAAATTGTTCGCGGACGACGCTAAGGTTTATATAGATTTTGACTCTGAAGAAGAATATGAAAATACCAAAAAATTACAGGATCTGAATTGTATTTCCCTTTGGGGGGACGCATGGCAACTGACTCTGGCCGAATCTAAGTGTGAGGTTTTAAATATTGGATTAAAACGCAGAACCAACACATTTGATTTTTTTTACAGAACAAAAAATTGGAAAAAGTCAAATTAATTAAAGATTTAGGGGTTCATATATCACAAAAGTTAAGTTTTTCTGAACACTGTCAAATAATTACAAAAAAAGTTTTTATATCTTCATCACTAATTTTTCGAAGTTTTAATTCCAATTCTGTACAAAATTTACACCTAGCTTTTAAAATTTATGTTAGGCCTGTTCTGGAATACGCAAGTGTAGTATGGAATCCTTATTTAAAACAGGATATTGCTTTAATCGAAAGAGTGCAGCGAAATTTTACTAGAAGACTTTTTAAAAGATGTGGAATTCGTTATAAGCATTACAATGAAAGACTTGATTACTTAAAGTTGCAATCATTAGAAGAACGTCAACAAATCGCAGATCTTTCTGAATGCTACAAAATACTACATTCCAAATCAATCTTAAATCCCAATGATTTTTTAAAATACAATATGAATTGCACAAGAGGTCATAAATATAAGCTTAAAGTTCAAAAAAGCAGGATAAATGCTCGTAAATTTTATTTTTGTAACAGAGTTGTTGAAAAATAGAATAATTTTTCCAATAAACAAGTTTCAGCCACTTCTCTCTCACAATTTAAAATGTTATTAATAGATGGTTTATGTTAGTGCTTAGAAATAAGCCTTTAAACCATATTCTAGTAACCATATTTCTTTGTCGCAACTGTGCTCGGTTCGCGTTGTGATAATTTGTTGTTGATAATGTGAAGTTGTTGTAATATATGTTTATTTACTAAAATAAACAATTTGATTTGATTTAAAATAATGCACATAAAAAAGAACCGCAACGAAATCAAACTTAAGCACCCGTTTTTTTGTAATAATCAGAAAAAGTTGCAAATGGTTGAAAACAGTTGAAAACATAACTAACGCTCTCAAAAAGTTACGATAAGAACAAACATATACAACTACAGATTTATGGATCTACCTAGCATCACAAAAATTTGGGTGTGCGGTCCCGCTGCGAAATCAGAATTCGTTATAAAACCAATGATTTTTGCCAAATTTTTTCGGAAACCGGAGATTAAACAGCTATATTAAAATAATTTTGAGTATTTTTGTTAACTTTTGACCATTATTTAGAGCTATATTAATCGTAACTAAGGTTTCTCATATGTAATTTTTTTGGCTTTTTTGATAGTAGTAGATAAATGTATTTTGTTTAAAATGTTATTAATGCAAATTGGTTTAAAGACACTATATATAACAGTGGTATACACAAAAGGTTAAAAACGGGGAAAAAACTATTTTTGCACATAAAATTTGATATGATGATTTATGTTCAACGTTAAAAATATTTTGCATTCTTAGGGGTTCTTACCCCGGTTTGCCCCGGCTTGTCCGACACAAAAAGTGCCGGGGCCGGCGAAATTGCATTTGCCGGGGCTGGGGTAGAAAAAGTGCCGGGGCAAGGCGGGGCCCCGGTCGATCACTAGTCATGATCGACCGCAAAATTTGTCAGATCACAAATTCGTGATTCTCAATCGATTTTCCGTTGTCAGTTGTATATATGTTCCAAATTTCAAGTTATATAGATTTTATTTGGCCGAGTTATAATTGTTTTAAAAAAAATTTGCATATACGTCATAATCGACCGCACAATTTGTCAGATCACAAAATCGTGATTATCAATCTATTCTCCGCCGTCAGTTGTATCTATGTTCCGAATTTTAAATATATAAATTTTATTCGGCCGAGTTATAATTGTTTTAAATAAAATTTGCATATACGTCATGATGGACCGCAAAATTTGTCAGATCACAAATTCGTGATTATCAATCGATTTTCCGTTGTCAGTTGCATATATGTTCCGAATTTCAAGTTATATAGATTTTATTTGGCTGAGTTAATTTTTTAAAATAAAATTTGCATATACATCATGATCGACCGCACAATTTGTCAGATCAGAAAATCGTGATTACCAATCAATTCTTAGTTGTCAGTTGTATCTATGTTCTAGATTTTATTCGGCCGCGTTATAATCGTTTTAAGGTAGAACTTCACAGTTTTGACCACTTGGACTACAAGTCGCATATCATCATAAATATAAATTTTTGGCCCATAAAAGTGGGGTGCTATAAAAAGTTAAGACTCTGTGCTATCCAGTGGTTATAAAAACATCACCGAAAAGTTTGTCCAGTTCGCAAAAGATGTCCATGGATTCTACTTTTGAAAATTACAATGAGGCCTTTTAAAAAAATGATTCATTATTTTTGGTCGAAATTTTACAATAAATTAGAGTAATATATGGGGCAACTTTTAGAGGTGGTCTGGGTTCAAAAGGACTTCAGGTTTTTCACTTTGAACCATTCCTTTAAAAGTTGCTTTTAATTGAAAACCCCAGCTGACCCAGTAGCCGAGTGGTTAGTATGCGGGCTTGGATCCTCGGATCCATGGGGTCGACTAGTTGCTCGACTATATTTTTAACGCCGAAAAAAATTTATTTTTAATTTTTAGCTTTTTAATTTAAAAAAAAATGTTTTATTATTTAAGATACGCTAAATAGAAAATGAAAAAATAGAATATTTTAATGGTAATAAACTTTATTAATGTTTTGTATTTTTGACGTGTATTCTATTGATGTTATTCGATGATTGTGGACGATAGCATTTTTTACAGAAAAATGAATGTCAAAAATTAAATCAGCAGGTCAAACTACGTATAGTAAGATGTAATTCAAAAAGATCTGTCGTCAAAAAAAAACTGTGAAGTTCTACCTTATTAAATAAAATTAGCATACTTGTATCTATGTTCCGAATTTCAAGTCATATAGATTTTATTCGGCCGAGTTATAATCGTTTAAAAAAAATTGCATACGTCATGATCGACCGCACAAATTGTCAAATCACAAATTTGTGATTATCAATCGATTCTCCGTTGTCAATTGTATATAGGGTCATGCAGTTAATTTGGGCAGTTTTTCAAGTTTTGATCACACATCTTATAACTTGGTCCCAAATTCGAATTGAGAAGTGATTGATAGCTCGTTAGAAACTAGATGAATGAGCAAAAAAAGGTCAGTCATAACATCATCTACCAATTTTTCGTTGGCTGTAGTAACTTTTCGAAGGAAAATGGGCAAAAGGTGCATTTAATTTCGACACTTTTAGTTTTCAATTTTTCACTCAGATAAAAACAAATTAGAGTAAAAATAACCAATATGGCAGTAAATGTAGCAGTCAACTTTCAAATAAGCCATTAAACATTAATATTGACCTAAAAACAAGAAGATTATAGCCTGAAGAAAAAAGTGCCGAAATTAAATGCACCAATCGAATTTTCCAAAGTGGCTATTTTCCATATCGTCCCTTATAAAACGAAAGCTACGAGATGTTGATTGTTATGCATATCAGTGTGTTCAGAATAAGAAAATACACAATTTTGTAATATAAAACTTTTTGATCAAACAAAGCTGAAAAAAGTTATGGCCAAAAAAACGGTTTTAAAAATGTCCAAAAAGTGCCGAAATTACACTTAAATTAAATTACCCTAAGTTCCGAATTTCAACTTATCTAAAGGTGATTCGGCCGAGTAATAACTCGGCCGAATCACCTCTAGATAAGTTGAAATTTGGAACATAGGGTAATTCTGTTAGAAAAACAATAATGAATACATTATTATTTTTCTTACAGAATACGATGGAAATTCGAAAAAATAAAGTGTCACGTTTGTTTTTTGGAAAAGCCTTTAATTTAAAAATTTGCTTCTGTTACCGAAAAGACTTGCAGAGTGGCCAAATTTTAAATGCGTTTTTTTGAGTGCTTGTTGTAAGCTTAATAATTATTAGGTTTTTTTAACACAAACGATAATTATATCAAAACACGTCGCATCTAATCGTTTTTATTTTAGGTGATTATTTTTTACAAACCAGAGTGTGTACTTTTTTTTGGCCCAACAAGGCTTCATCCTTAAAAATATTAAATTTAAAAAAAGTCTCAAAAATGGTGTACTCAAAAGTAGTGATTTTGTAAAAGCTAAATAATAATTATTTTAAATAAAAGCTTTATTTGAATATATTGAAATAATTATTATTTTATTAATATAATAATAACAAAAGACGACACAATCAGTTCAGTAATAGTGATGTTCTCTGGAATCTGGAGCACCTCCGGGGCTTCGGAGCTTCGTCCTATATTTTCATAATCTCCTAAATAACTAGTGTATTATTTATAGTTCAAAATATTTTTCTAACTAATTTTTTTTATTAAACTTAATCCGTTCCTGTAATTTCCTTTTCCCTGGTGAAAAGTGTTTTTTAAATGTATTAATTCCCATTATTTTCGCTGGTAATCAGAGTGCGTTCGCTTGATTGCCTTTTCCCCGTGGTAAGGACCATTGCGAACGCACTCTGATTACCAGCCAAAAAAAGGGAATTTATACATTTACAAAACACTTTTCACCTTCCTAACCGTTTTTCACTTTTCACCGTTGTGCCATTGAGCCACCAGGACGGTGCTGAACTTCGGGCAGCACCCAACGGGGCTACAAGTACCACCCAGCTGGACCTGGTTGCTGGATCTTTTTTTACAGAAGTGTGTCCAGTTTGGCATGGCTAGATAAAGTGTT
>JASAMX010030959.1:0-18493 GCA_030248175.1 Microlaimidae sp. YZB2_3 | reverse complement strand
GCTCATCATATTCATTGGGGCAGTACTAACTGCAATCAGAGAGGACTTGACCTTATGAATTATCTAATTACCACAAATTTAGAAGTTCTAAACCGTGGTAATCAACCAACTTTTGTTACAAGAGCGAGACAAGAAGTACTTGACATCACTCTTGCATCTTCAAACATAGCCAGAGACATCCACAACTGGCATGTAGCTACAGAAGATACACTATCTGACCATCGACAAATTAATTTTGCCATGGGGACAGATAATCTTCCAAACAAACACTGGCGGAACCCTAGATCTACGAACTGGGCCTCTTATACAAGAGTACTAGGGCAAAGAATAGGGGAACGCCATAATGAAATACAAACTGTTGTAGATATAGAAACAGAACTCGGTGTAATTGAGTCTGCAATTACAGAGTCCTTTGAGGAGTCCTGTGTCTTGCGGGAGTGTAAAAATATTAATAAGGTACCTTGGTGGTCAAGGGAACTTACAACACTCCGCAAAAATTCCAGGCGCACACTCAGAAGAGCTCTCATTACAAATACGCAGGAGGATTGGGACTTGTACCAAGAGGACCGCCGACTGTATAAAAAAGTAGTAAGGCAAGCTAAAAGATCGTCTTGGAGAAAATACTGTCAAGAAGTTGAAGGTTACAACTCAACTGCAAGACTGTATAAAGTACTTACAAAGGATCTGGGAAGTCAACCTAGCATGTTTCTTTTACCCTCTGGGCAGTTTACTGAAAACTGGGAAGCCGCCTTGGCGCACCTGGTTGAGGTACACATACCTGGAGCAGAAGAAGTAACAGCTGGGCAGAACCACCAGTATCTTGAGTATAAAGGATCTTGGAGAGATTGGCAAATCGCTTCCAAGATCGTGACTGAAGCCAGAGTTAACTGGGCCATCCTTAGCTTTGCACCGTACAAAGCAGCTGGGTCAGACGGGGTTTTCCCAGCATTATTGCAAAAAGGATTAAACCATCTGTGCCCAGTGCTGTGCAAACTCTTTAAAGCATGTATAGCTTTAGGCTATATACCAAAAACATGGAGAATGGCAAGAGGAGTCTTCATTCCTAAACCGGGCAAACCTAATTACTACCTGGCCAAGGCACATAGACTACTCAGCCTAACTTCATTTATGCTTAAAACTTGTGAGCGGTTGGTTGACCGGTTCATAAGAGATGGGGCACTAAAACAGTACCCATTGCATAAAAATCAACATGCTTATCAGGCGGGAAAATCGACTGAGTCGGCTCTTCACTGCTTAGTCAACCGCATTGAAAAAGCATTTGAACATTGCGAGTATGCTTTAGGTATATTCATTGACATTGAAGGAGCATTTGACAATGCAAACTTCAATGCAATCACAAGATCACTAAACGAGCATAGAGTAGAATCAACAATTATTAGGTGGATTGACACTATGCTCAGATCTAGAATGGTGCAGATAACTTTAGGAGACTGCACCAAAACTGTCATAGTCCGCCAGGGCTGTGCTCAAGGAGGGGTGCTATCACCACTACTGTGGACCTTCGTAGTAGATAGCCTTCTCAACAAAATTAGTAAAACTGGACATCATATCCAGGGATACTCAGATGATGTAACCATACTGGTTCAAGGAAAATATTTGGACATAGTGGCGGATCAAGCTCGAGCTGCTTTAGTTCAGGTAGAAGAATGGTGTGAAGAACAAGGACTCTCAGTAAATCCTAACAAAACTGAGATGGTACTTTTTACTCACAAAAGAAAGATGCCAAAGGTTCAGTGGCCCAAATTATTTGGTACACAATTACAGTTGGCAACAGTAGCCAAGTATCTGGGAGTTATCCTAGACAACAAATTGACTTGGATTCAGCATACCCAGAATCGGCAACAAAAAGGCCTTATGGCCCTCTGGCAATGCCACAGGGCTGTAGGAAAAACGTGGGGTATAACACCCAAAAATATGCATTGGATATATACCAGTGTAATTATTCCCATGCTAAAATATGCAGCAGTGGTGTGGTGGCCTAGATTAGAACTGGGAATTGCTAGAAGCTTGTTTGGACAATTACAACGCCAGGCATGTCTTAGCATAACTGGGGCTATAAGAACAACACCCACAGCGGCTATGGAAGCATTGCTTAATCTTGCACCCTTGGATATTGTCATCAAAGGGGAGGCAATATCAACCAGCTATAGGTTAGGTATAGCTAACCAATGGCAGACAAAAGGTACAAATAGAGGGCACTCTAAAATCAAGCAGTTAGCATTGAGAGAAATCCCAATGCTAAATCTTGAGAGTGACCACATTGTTCCTGTATTCAAGTTTGAAAGGAACTTTAAAGTTGAGTTTCCTAGTCGACAAGATTGGAACACTAACAAAGATGTCATTCAACCTCAATCTGCTATGTGCTGCTACACAGATGGCTCAAAAGCAGAACAACATACTGGGGCAGGAGTGCATTTCACATTTGCCATGGAAGAGGATTTCTTTATTCCATTAGGCAAAAACCCAACTGTATTCCAGGCTGAAATATATGCAATCTTGGCCTGTGTTACAAATGCTGTTGTGCAAACTGTACAAAACAAAGAAATTTGTATTTTCTCTGACAGTCAGGCTTCACTCAAGGCGCTTCTATCTCCTCAGATATCATCTGGGCTAGTTATGAGGTGCTATGAGATGATTACCAGATTGGCCAGAGAAAATGATGTAAAGCTTCTGTGGGTACCTGGACACAGGGGCCATGAAGGAAATGAGCAGGCTGACAAGCTTGCTAAAGAAGGCACAAACCCTAACTTTATGGGCCCACTTTTACATGTGGGAACATCAATTGGGGTGGCAAAATCAGCCATCAAAAAATGGATTATGGCTCAGCATGTCAGATACTGGCAAAATCTTGACGCATGCCGACATACCAAAAAGTATGTCACTGAGCCTAATATTTCCAGAGCTAGGCAATTGCTTGGTCTCTCAAGAAAAGAGTTACGCCTTGTCATTGGGCTTTTAACTGGACATAGTCCTCTCAAAGCTCACTTGAGAAAGATTGGAGTAGCCAATGATGGGCTCTGCGAACTCTGCCAAGAGGAAGAAGAGACCGCTACTCACTTCTTGGAACAGTGCTATGCACTGTCAGCAATAAGGTTTAAAATCTTTGGCACGGACCCCTTAGATGCAAAAACAGTCCGAGGGGCGCCTGTTGTTGATTTTAAACGATTCATAAAAGAATCAAAACGATTTGAGGAAAACCACTCCTAGGTGGTTCCAGGGCAGAGTGTAATGAGCCTAATGCAGGCTTGAACACCAGGGCCCCTTAACACTAGGGTACCGCCCTCTTACTATCTATCTATCTATCTATACATCAAATGTCCACCGTTTTTTATTTCTTACTTTTGACATATTTTTTTTTTGGGGGGGTGTCCCCGGGGGGGAGGGGGGGGGGGGAGGGGGGGCCGAAAAAGTTTGCCAGTATTTTAAAAACATTATAAAAGAAGTAAAAATTGTAGAATATGACCGTTTATAAGTTGTTTGTGTAGAGAACATCCTAAAAAACTAATAACAACTTGCCATAAACGGTGAAGAATGAAGAAATAGGAATTCCAAGCCCTCCTAGTGTTGTCAGCAGACAGCTGCAAAGTTGAAAATTCCACAAAATAGGCGTTCTAGGTCCTTTATTTTTTCATTTTTTCGATGTTCTGTTTTATGTAGATCGTATCCAAGTTTTAAGCCTCTGAAAATTGTCCCATATCTTTGTCCTAAAAAGAGATTTTTTTTGTGTGTTTTTTTTTCTGTGCGTGTGTTTTCCCCTGTCTGCGCACAAAAAAATATTTCCTAACACTGTCTCCCACCTTTTGGCGGTATCCAAAGGTAATTTTTGTAATGATGCTGTTTTTCGTGTGAGAAGGTTTGAGTCCCCGCTCTGGTTTGTGTTGCGCCATTTTTACTCCTGTTCAGTCAATAAAATCCGTCAAATATGACGTAATGACAAAAATTTGCATAGCGTAAGGAGGTATTTTCGAGTTTTAATGAAAATCTATTTTGCGTTTTCATGAGGTTTTTTTGACCTTTTTTTAATAAAATCAAAATAATAGGCCTCTTAAGTATTTTTATTACAAGCCTCTTAAGTAATAAGGTGGATTCTATTAGGAAGCTCCGACTATCGTATTCTTAAAGCTTGATCAAAAAACATGTCTAGAATTAGGAGCGAAACATATTTTTTGTCAATAGTTATTGTACTTACTAAAAATAATCCGCATGTTTTGTTACTGTTTTAGTTTTAACGCAGGAAACAAATGAGGAAAAGGTATTTACTTTACTAATATATTTGTATGCAATATAATATCATATTATTTAATTTTGTTAGGGTATATTGCAGTTTATTGTTGACATAAAACGCATCATAAAAAAAAATTTGAGAGAGGCGATTTCGCTCAAATTTTCAGAAAAAATTTGAAAAAGTATGTTTTAACAGCATACCGAGCGGCGTTTCTTATCTCCTACTAATTAAAAAGTTTTGTTTTTTTTTGGACCAGGTTTTTTTCACGGCATCGGCCGTAGTGATGACGTCATAAAAAAATTTTTTTCCTAACTTTAAAAAAAAAATAGCCAAAAGTCTAAGCTATACTCCGATATATGTCCTGTACATATTTTGCGTTATGGAAAAATGCGTTACAAAGTTCGAGTTTTGTCCCCAGTTCGCATCATTTTTTTATAGACTATCAGTTTCTCGACAAAGTAAAAATTTAAAATCAAGGTTTTAAAATGAAGATAAAATACATTTTGGTTTTTATATATATTTTTGCAAAAAAATTTGCGCAGTAAAAAATTTTTTTAAGTATAGAATACCCTAACAAAACTATTTTTTTTCATTTTGCAAAGTCCTATTTTTTTATTGTGTTAAAGATATTTTGACAAAAAAATGTTACAAGATTTTGGGACACAAGGTAATATTTTACAAAACATCACAAGATCATGAAAAAAAAATAAAAAAATCATGAATAATTAAAGAGTGATGTCATAGATTATTTTGTCAAAATTTTTTAAAACTAAATATCTTTAAAAAATTTTAGGCTTAAACAAGTTTAAAATCGCTCATGTAAGGGGCGTAGCTTTGGAGCTCCCTCCATTTTAAATGGGCGGAGCTTTGGAACAAGATATTAGAGTGTAGGAACATCACTAGAATATAGTCAGTTGAAATGTAATTTTTATGTGTCATTTTAACACTGGCTGAATCAAAAGTCCTTAGATTTATTTTTTTTATTAAAACTTCAAATTCTATATGAAATTCATATTTGCGTGAAATCAAATTTTCCATAATGATTTGATCTAGTGTTACAAGTGTTTTATAGTCCTAAATTAAAATTTTTTTCTAAAAAGGTAATCAGCTTCTCAAGCCAAGGACCCATTGCTGCTGTTCTGCCCCTTTGATCTCATTCGATGGCTCTATTCACCTAGCCCCAATTTTTGGGGCTACCATCAATCCCTTCTGTTCTTACACCATAATCCCTCTAAAATCCATACTTTACGTAAGTATACAATTGGCCAGGCTCACAAATGCTCAATACCAATTGATACTCACATATATTTCATTGTTAGTACTCAAGCTCACAAATAATTTAATTGTAAGTACTAAAGCCAATGTTTTTCAGGCTGAAATTAAGGGCGGACCGTTCTCCGCCAAGAAGAAATAAACAATAACGCGCAAACCAAGAAAATTAAAAAAAATTAGGTCTCATTAGTAATTTAACCAATAATTATTTAATTGCATCACGTGTTTCCCTGCGCGTGATATTTTCTCCAAGAACAAGTGGTTACTCGACCACCCTTACAATTTCACCCTGATAGAATTCATCTTTAAGTAATTCTAGCTCAGAATTAAAATCTGGTCTTCAATGCATCCCTACTGGGATGGGGGTTTGGAACTGCGTTTAGCGTCTAAGAGCCAAACCGTTGCATTGCTGCGCCACCTAACATAATAGATTAAAAAAACGTACATTCTGTTGCATTATCGTAGCATCTTATAATAGAATTGAACTGTTTCTGTTTAAAGTTTTTTGAACCTTGATTTTTATCAGCATCGAAAACTTGCCACAAAAATACTGTAACTAAATTAAAACTTTAAATTAATGAGTTGTGTGTAAAATCCAATCACTGGTTGAAAACAGAGTTTAGAAATCAGAAAAACTCTATTGCTACCTCTGTAACATTGCCGAATTAATATTTAGGAATTACATCATTTTAAGCTTAAAAACTGTGTCATGAAAGATTTAAATAATTTTTGGCGCAACTTATTTTTTTTTGCAAATATAAAAATTTGGTTTTAAGATTTAAAACATTTAGGTATTATGTGTTGAAAAATGCGGATATTTAGTAAAAACACAATCTATTCCTTTTGTTTTAAACAAAAGTTTGCGCATGAGAGTTTTCAAATTCTGTTGCTGGAGCTGAAAAACAACCAAAATAACTTTTGGAATTCTATTTCCTGATCAAGGTCTAAACAAAAATTTTATAAAACCAAGAAACTTTACGTAAAAATTGCTTTTCATAATTTTGTTACATTTTAGATTGCTTTTACAGTTCACCTAAATTTTTTTTAAATAGCTTATTATTGCTTGAATTTCATGTGGAGACTGGGGTGTCAAAATTATTTTTAGAATTTTAAAATGAAGTTAAGTGCTTAACTCAATAGCTACTAGCCATAGCAATTTTATATAAAATTTCAATATTTTTATATACAAAATAATAGCGCAAATTGCTATATTTATGTTGAAAAAATTCACCCCCTATTTTTTAGTGCTTTACAATAATAAAAACTGCTTTTTAATAATAAACGAACTTTCACTGCAACCATGAAGCGTGCGCTGAGAAACACCAGTCGAGATTTTTTTGCGTTAACACCTGATCAATACTGGTACTGGTACTGGAACGAAACCAAAATCACTTCGGGTGTATTTTCTAATTTCCTGATTTTTTCCAGTACCAGAACCAGTACAAGCAAAACTGAGGTGCCCAAAAAATTTTTCAAAATTTTTTTAAAACCATAAAAAATTATATTTATTAAAAATGACGACTTTTGATTATAGGTTTGTGTCAAAAAACATAATATTAAGCTTACAATAAGCTGTCAAAAAGACGAATTTAAAGTTTGGAAGCATTTCAAGCCCCTTTGCTGGCAGCAGCAAATTTTTTGACAAGTTTTACGTTTTTAATGGTTTTGAGAAAAATTGTGAAAATTTTTGAGCAGCTTGGTTTTGCGAAATTTTGGAGCATCCTCAAGCCCTCCAGGTTATTAGCCTTCAAAAATAGTTTTTAGGTTGAAAAAATGGCGGTTATTTGGTGTATAAATTGCGTTGGTGCTAGCCACACTACAAGAGCATCGAGCGATCTTAAAATTAAGTGGGGCTCTATAATGGCTCTTAAAAAAACGTGCAAACCGGCCGCACTGAAACCGTAATAAAAAAATTCACGCGCTCAAATCCAATCGTGCTCAAATTTTAGAGAAAACTCGGAAAAGTATGAACTAACAGTATATTAACTGACGTTTCTTATCTCGCTGTAATAAAAAAGTTTTGATTTTATGAGGCCCAGGTTTATTTCACCGTAATGGCCGTAATAATGGCGTCTTTGATGAACATTACTTTGTTTTAGTTTCAAATGATAGCTAAGCTACACACGATATTAAAAGTATTTTTCTAATTCGTTCGGCCGTTTTTGAGATATTACGTTTTTAAGTTTACGTTGTGTCGCCAGTCTCAATCATTTTTGAATAAACTATACTTGTTAGAAATAATAGTTAATTAAAAAGCAAAATATTATGTTTTAAACAAAAATTAACTTGAATATCTTTATACTCAAATACTCATTTTATCAAAAAGAAATTTTGGATTTAAGCACTTGAAAACTTTATTGTTTCTAAAATGGTCCAGAACTAATAAGTGAAATTAGTTTATGAATAATTAAACAAACTTTGTTGCAAAAAAATATCATTGACTTTTTAATACTCGATGTTTTTCGTTTTAGAGTTTCACCAAAGGAACTTTTGGACTCTGCAACATTAAATTTACGACTTGTTTTTTAGCTATAAGTGGTAATTCGCAGCTATGAATTACGCTTTTGAGTTAGATTAGACTTGCTTTAGGTTTTAAATTATATAGTAATATTTCAAAAAGGTCAGTTTCTTTTATGAATTTTTAGAAAAGTTTTTTGAAATCGCCGCTTTTGAAAAACAAACCCGCATAATTAGCATTGAAATTGTGTTATATGCCTTTTCAAAATGACCAATTTAAAATCTTTACCAAATAACATATAACAATATTTCTTACATAAAAAGTGCTGCAGAACCATTTGAATAAGCTGGGTATTAAAAAACCAACTGGGAATCAAGGTAAAATATTTCAAAATAGAAAGAAATCTCATGGGTCATAAAAAAAATCTATCATCAAGCACAACGCAGCGATTTGACGTCATGCAGCCGCCCGAAAAAAATTTTAAATTGTAAATATTTTAATTAGCTAGCCTTAAAAAATGCCCCAAAAATAGAGTAGGAAAAAGAAGAGAGCGTATGTTCAGACAGCTATATGTGAACTAGTGTGATGTGAAGTGCACATATTTGACTATATTTGATAAGCATTTAATAAGCATAAGAATTTTTTTTGTGCAGTTTTTCACTAAATAAAAAAAATTGTACCTATTGATAAAGATCTGGTTATAATGTGAGCACATTACACAAAAATGTTGGCAGTTTTTATTAGTCTGATGCAATAGTAATTGAAAAAATAATACTCAAAGCAACCCTTGACAAAGCGCAAAATTGTTATATACATAGACGTAATGTGTACGTGTGTGTGTGTGTGTGTGTGTGTGTGTGTGTGTGTGTGTGTGTGTGTGTGTGTGTGTGTGTGTGTGTGTGTGTGTGTGTGTGTGTGTGTGTGTGTGTGTGTGTGTGTGTGTGTGTGTGTGTTT
This sequence comes from Microlaimidae sp. YZB2_3, assembly GCA_030248175.1. Taxonomy (NCBI): domain Eukaryota; kingdom Metazoa; phylum Nematoda; class Chromadorea; order Desmodorida; family Microlaimidae; species Microlaimidae sp. YZB2_3. The sequence continues at coordinate 9,562 of JASAMX010030959.1, read as the reverse complement.
GTGTGTTTGTGTCTGTTTGTGTGTGTGTCTGTGTCTGTGTTTGTGTGTGTTTGTGTGTGTGTCTGTGTCTGTGTGTGTGTGTGTGTGTGTGTGTGTGTGTGTGTGTGTGTGTGTGTGTGTGTGTGTGTGTGTGTGTGTGTGTGTGTGTGTGTGTGTGTGTGTGTGTGTGTGTGTGTGTGTGTGTGTGTGTGTAACTCCTCCTTAAACTCCCAATAGATTAAGATGAATGAGGTATCGTTGGAAAGCTTATACCCCAGGGAATGTCGTAAAGGGGTTGAAATTTTAAACCAACTTACTTCTCTATACTGGACAACGCATTTTCACCAAAAAATTTTTGTTTTTGTCTAGGAATTGGCTTAAACTTATTGGTAAGAGTAATTAGCCAATGTAAAACCAGAATATTATGTTTTTTGGTGAAAAAGAACATAAACATATTTATGCTGGACAACGTTTTTTCACTAAAAGGGGGAGTGACCTTCCTCCTCAACAACAAAAAAGATTGGGCTAAATGAGATATCATTGCAAAGCTTACATTCCAAGGAATGCCATAAAAAGGTTAAATGTTTGAAAAAATAAATAACAAGAACATCTTTGTGCTGTACAACGCATTTTTTCTCCAAAGGGGGGACTCTTCTCCCCAACCACAAAACAGACTGGGCTAAATGAGCTATCATTGCTAAGCTTACAGTCTGGGAAATGTCAAAAGTGGGTTAAAATTTAAAACAATACAATGACATCTTTATGCTGGACAACATTTTTTTACCAAAGAGGGAAGGATCTTCCTCCCCAAGCACAAAATAAATTGGGGTAAATGAGATATTATGGAAAACCTTATAGTTCAGGGAGCATCGCAAAAGAGTTGAAATCAATAAAAATTTATATGGACATCTTTCCGCTGGACAACGCATTTCCACCAAAATAGGAAAGACCCTTCTCTCCAATGACAAAACGGATTGCGCTAAATGAAATATCATTGCAAAGCTTACTACAGTCACAGGAATGTCATTGAAGGGTTGAATTTTGAAAAAAAATATTAGTAAATGAATATAAAAAATATATGAAAAATTATTTGTCAGCCAAAATTATTTGACAGGGGCTACTTGTATTCTAAAAATATAACGTTACACTTTTAAGTACAAAAAACAGCTATAAGTTTTAACAATTGTCAATTTCGGGCGTGCATAGATTGCTGTGAGTATGATTTTTTCAATTGCCATTGCATTTGAAAACTACAACTTTTCTGTGTAATTAGCTCACGTTATAAACTAATCATTGTAATAATAGTACAAATTTTTTTGTGAAGAACTGCACAAACCAAATGTTTTTATTATATATTCAAATATTATTCTAAATCTACAACTGTTCCACATCTTTTCAAACAATGAAAAGATGTGGAATAGTTGGTAAGGCTAAAATGTCTCTTTTTTCTGCTCTAGTCTTAGAGCATTTCTCAAGGTTAGTCTACAACTTTTTTTAGTTGAATTTAAAAATAACTCAAAAATAAAATAACCTGATAAACTATAAAATAACCTGATAACCTTTAATTTTAGCTGTCATAGCATACATTGCGTTGTCTAGATATCTGTTTACAGTTTAGTATTATTAAAAAAACATATTTTTTTCTTATCTAAATATCTTAAGGGTATCATAAGTAAGTAATTTACTGCTTTTAGCGTTAAGTACTTTGTCACAACAGCCGGCCACTAAATCTAAACCTTAAAACTGTGTGTATAAAATTTAGCCCATCTTATAACCCCATCTTATCCTAAAATAACCCCATCTTATCCTAAAAGTATGGGTGGGAGGCAGGTATGGCGCTCCGACACAGTGCTCAATTCTCCATTAGAACAAAGAATTCAACACCTGCCAGACCGGGGATACCTCTCTTTCCCTTGCAAGACAAAACACATGTGCACTATAGTCAACCAAAATTATTGCGCGTTCTGCCCTGCAAGGTTCCCTTACAAAAAATAACCTTAAAATTACACACTTACACAATTTACAAAATATTACACTTATCACAAATATCACACTAAATATTCTTTGTATAAGTTTTAAACATGTTTAGGGCGTTAGATTTTACCTTTTTTAAAATTATGTGATTTATTTTAAATTTCATTTTCAATGTTTCTTATTGTTTAGCAAAACCCAAAAACAAGTATATTTTTCCATTATTTTTCTGAGACGCTTTTGTTTGTTTGATTCTAACACACTTAAATGAAAGGGAAAATATTTCAATTTCAAAACTTGTAACTGTTACTATTTTTCCATTGATCAATTATCAGCTTATCAAATCAACAACTTTGGTTAAAAGCTAATTTTTTAAGTCATAGGTCCATAACTCTGTTCAAAGTCTTTTCTATGAAATGTCTTGCAGTACTTCACGCCTGTTTCAATGTAAAACAAACTTTAAAATTATTATAAATTTAACTTGATTATTGTTTATGATTTTCTATATTTTTTCATGAAACATTAGTGCAACGGTTTTCAAAATATTAATTTTTCTGTTCTGTAAATAATCAGACTGAATGGTCTCCTAACCTCACACCTTCCACCCCAGCTGAAATTATCGCCTTGCGTTATTTTCACCAAGGCTGAAGCTGCAAGCAAACTGCATTGCTTATTTTCAATGTGCAAAAATTTTAAAACCGAATTGTTTAAACTGGTACTCTAAATAAAAGAGGGAAAGGTATTATACTGTTATATAAATTTTAAACGCAAATATTAAAATGCAAGCCGTTTTAATGTATTTATTTATTTAAGCGCGGCTGCAATAAACTGACACAGAACAAAATTTTTAGAGCTGAAATAATTAAAAAATTTTCTTTCCTTTTTTTGTTTAAATTGCTAACAAAATTCCGTCCAAGGAAATGATTCAAAAATTTTTAAGGCAATGTTATCTTTTTTTTTTAAATTTTCCTTAGTCTCATTTTTTCCATTTATTTACTCTTTTTGTAAATACTGATTGTAAATACTGATTTAAATACTAAATGCTGATTCTCTTTTTTAGCCCTGTTATCATTAATTATAGTACACAAGTATTAAACGACTGAGTAACTTGGACTGATCAAAGTGGCACAGCACACCACACCGGCAGTTTGGTAAGGCTGCTAAAAAGAAAAGCCCAACCCAGCGGCTCCCATTTCTGAGAGGAAAAAAATTCAAAATTTTAAAAGATTTAACAAAATTCCAACTGCTACCGAAATGCAGTCCTAGGCTAGCCAACAAGGACTCTTCTTTCACTCAAAATCTTTTTTTTTAAACACAAATTCAATACATTTCAAATTTTAATCAAATTCATTTAATTACATCACCACAAAAATCAAATCTTCTTTTAAATTCAAATCTTTTTCTGGCATTTTTCTGTTCCTTTCTGGTGGGCTGCTGGGGTTTCAATTGGAAATCATCCTGTTCCTTTTTCTGGGTCTTCTGGTGATGTACCAGTGTCTGCCTCCTGTACCACCTCCTTTTCCAATTATAGGAAGAATTTAGGGAAGCAGTGTGGTTCCATTCTGAAAACTGCAAGTCTGGCTTCAAGTAGGCCTCTCGCTGGGGCCCACAATCCTTTTCTTGCCAGTACCTGTTTTGCGATTTGACATGACTGGCACGCTTTTTGCAGTCTTGAAGCACCTTGCGGATCCTGCGGTAACATCTAGCCCAACTATGTTTGGGGCGACCGCAATATAAACATTCCTGTAAGGGGGGCGGTTGCTCTGAAAAACAAGCATAGTTAGGGCCAGCTTTTTCATTTTTCTGGGGTCTTAAGTTGCACTGGGGCTGTACAACATCCTTAACAGAATTTTTCTGGGCATCCTGAAGCCTTATATTGCTAGAACATGGTGGTTTTAACAAAAGCTTGTTTTTGGAACTTTTAACCAAATTTTTGGGTTTATCCATTTGAAATTTGGTGGGTTTACTAGAAATTAAAGGTATGAAATCCTTTTTTTCTTGACCCTTTTTATTCCCAGAGTTTTGACAGTTCCTATTTCCCCCATTAAATTTAGAGTTATGCACAATTAAAAATGCATTTTCATCAGCTAACAGGGCTTGGTGGGGAGTTTCAAAATCAGCTTTTGAAACCTGAACTGGATTTCTTCTTTGGTCTGAAGAAGACGGTTGTCCCATATTTTTGTTGCGCTTGCCCATTTTTTGGTTAGGGACATCACAAAATTGAGAATTTGGGACTTGTGCTGTCCGACATCTTTTTTGCTTCTATGGCGGCAGCCAAAAATTCAGGCACTTTCGCTAAATTCAGTCTTTTTCCCCATAACCCTATTTTTAATTCCCCTAAAACGGCGCCTCAGGTCTTTTTGCAAATTAAATTCATTAATTCGTCTTTGTAAAATTAAATTATAAAAACTCTTCAATGTGGTAATGCGCGGCCTCACACGCGAGCGGGTGCTCGCCTGGTTTGTTAAGCCGGTTGTCTGAGTCGGTGTGGTTTTTGTTCTGCATGCGGTGCGCGCGTGTCCCGCGGCCCAGTGTAAAAATGTGCTAATATAAAAACGGCTTTTGTAACAAAAGGTCGTTGGTTTTTTTACTTGCTTCGAAATATCCGGCTGCGAAATACAACCAGAAGACCAGAAGTCCTCAAGGCAGAATAATCTTTCTGGCCTCTCCCCTGAGACTATTTCTTTATCAAGTGTCGACTTATATCTATAGTAGGCCCCGTCGTATTTTGTCAGCCCTACGCGGGATCTCTCAAACAATCAGCGTTGGAATTCTTTTTAAAACTTTTTTGAATGCTAACGTATATTGTAACTTAAAGTGTGAGTCCGGTGCATTGCCACGTCTGAACCTTTGTTTTAAGATCTAGTTAAGTAGCCTTGTTTCTTTGGGTAACAACGGTGCTGTTTTCCTTGTTAACGGTTTCCCTTAGGGGTAGTCTTGTAAAGTCGCGTTGCCTTGGTAACCCACATATTAAAAAGTGTGTCTTAAATGCGTTTGGCTTTAAGCCTAGTTTTCGTAAGCCCACCCATGCCAAACCGGCCTAAATTTAGTTAAAGGTGTCTATTCACCCACTTTTCATGTTCTTCCCCCCCTTAGGTTTAAGCGGCCGCCTGTTTTGTAACCTTTTTACCAAAAACACTTTTATTAGGCTTAAGCTCGTTTCCGTGCCAGTCCTGCATAAGTTTTGTCGTAATGCGGTAATGCGTAACTTTGTTGCCTCGGTGTATACTTTCTATTGGCACTCATAAAATGTTCCGTTGTACAAGTCATTTAACATTATAGTACTAACTATTTGTCACCGTCGTTAGCAAACTTACTTTACTTTAACTCAGGTTCAGATTAAGGCATACTCGTCCGGCGAGTAGCATACAGACAGGCAAACGTCTATTACACATCTGGGGTAGCTCCATACATCTTGTCGTTTGTTCCGTGTCCGTCAGCGGTTGAAATCCCCGCTATAAAGTCAAACACTGTTATCGGCGCGACATAACTGGAACTGATAACGGGGCACGTTTAAAAGCATTGACCGGTTGAAGGATTTTGTTTGAATGAGAAGGTGTAATTCGGTGAGTTAGTCCAGGTGTCGGCATACAAGGGTACACAGGGGTTCCCTATAGACCCGCGCAAACCAACTTTAAGTAAATAAACCCATTTTTGGTAAAACCAACCCGTCGTAAGTTTTAATTGTTGTTGTTTTGTTGTTTAACGCTAAAAACAAACTTTTTGCAAACAGTCCTCCTCCTCTACCCCCCCTGCCGTGACCAAGTGCAGAGTAGTGTGATGGCGACTCTAAGAAAGCCTTAGGTAAAAATTTCGGTAACTCTGCGCTCTCAGCTGGGTTTTTAAAAAATGTCAGGTAGTGCTGAGGGTATTGGTCGTCGGCAGGAAGCACGGGCGATCGCCAGGACGCCTGTGGTTCCCCCTACCCCGGCCAGTTTCAGCAGGCTGCATAGCAGTTTTGATAGACCGGTGGGGTTGGCGCGAAAAGCAAGAAGTAATCAAACTGATTGGTCCTCGTCGGATTCCGAATCCTCCTCCCAGGACGAAACCCAAGAGACCGGTAGCCCCCTGAGTTCACGTTCGGTTAGGCGATCTGTTTTCCGATGGCGACGATCAGCTTATTTACGGGCCCAGACACATAAACAACAGACGCAGACACGGTCGAAGGACCCACCCGTTCCGCACGAAACGGGCCATCCAGGAACCTTACATAAGCAACATACAACAACGGGATACCCATCGGAAGTAGGCCACCCCCGAGTTTCAGTCCCGAATGGTACCAATTCGTCAGTGTTCAGACAACCCGGAGAGACGGAGAAGGGACACGTCAGCGTAACTCCCCCACTCCCCGCTCCTGTGGTCACAGAGACGTCTCCGACCATGCGAGGTCTAACCGCTGACAATTTGGACCACTTGGAACGTCGAGAATTGGTGGGGGATCCTTTCGACCAGGTTACCCGGCAAGCGCAAGCCTACACACAAGGCAAAAGGGAGGGTCGCGCTAAATCTACCGGTCCAGAGTGTCCATACAAAGTGTTAACCAAACTGTAACCACGTCTCAGAACGTTTCAGATTCGAATGTCGCTACGACACTGGTGGGAGTGCAAAAGACTCTGGAGGAAATGGTAAAATGTATGCAATATTTAATGATAGAAAAAGTCGCCCCAGCCCCAGCGGAAACAGGTAAGAAGGGAGACGAGGGGACAAACCTGGTAGCTATTCCCGAGGTGGGAACATTTCCCCAGCCCAGCGCGGCGAAAAAATCGCCACCAAAAACCTGCGGTTCCTCATATACCTTCGAACCCCCCGGCAGGTACCCTCGCGTTTCCAGTGAGGCAGTCCAGTCGGTAGCCTCGGGGGCCCTCCAAGGTGTGCGAGTGCCGCAGCGCAAAACTTCTCTACCCAACCTTGTTCAGTTGGGTATCTTTAATGGGGAGGACCGATCCCGCCCATTCAGTATGTGGTTAGACAAGTTTAATCGGATGTGCTTGTACTCCGGCATGCCAGAAGAGGATCGAGTGGGTATGTTACCAGGTTATTTTGAAGGAGCAGCGATGACCGCTTATATCGGATTGCCACTGGAGGTCAAGAATGATTATGGTCACCTCGCCAAAGCCCTGACCCGTAAGTTAGAACATATGGTGGGATCCACCGCTGATTTATTATATCGTAGAAAGCAAGCCGTTAACGAGTCCGTTTTCATGTATTCGGAGCAAATAAATTTGTTAGCCGATGCTGCTCGTCTGGAGATGGAAGGAGGGGAGCACCAAGGCAATTGGGAAGAGGTGAAAACAAGATTGTTTTGGACAGGACTGCTGCCTAAGATACGTGCCCAGTTAGGACTCCGGAAGAGACCAGCTACTTTCGACGAAGCGGTGGACAAAGCTATGCGAGCCGAAGGGCTATTGAAAGAGGCTGAGATGGTACTGGCGACTGGGAACACCTTAATTTCTCCGATTTCTACCTTGAGCAGTCGTCAGGACCAGCCGCAAACCCAGGCAAACATGTGTACAAAAACAGCGGCCACAGGTCAATGCTCACAAAACCAAGTTTACGCCCAAGCAGACCCCCCGGCACCTGAGCGGTGGGACACACCCTCCTCCTCCTCCCCTGGGATGGATAGCCATAACACCCCCGCATTCCAGCCCCGGCGCGCCGAGGACCGGGATAGGTGGATGGCCGCCGGGACCTCAATTTCCGATTTTTGTAAAAGGGTGGGGCACTTTCAGTCAGATTGTGCAGATAAACAAAATTCCCAAGGAGCCGGTTGTCACAAGAATTCAAACTGGCGCGGCGGTTGAAGCCAACCTAACCGTCAAGGGCGCGGTAACCGCAATACTTTTAATAATAATAGTTGCGGTGGTCGCTATAAAAATGCAAGCGGTCAAAACACCGCTCATCAAATAATCCCCGCTGACCCGCGCTAATGAATTCCTGGACCACACCTGCCTCGATCCCACAAGGTTCAAACGTGTCAAATACCAATGCTAATAGTAATAACGTGAACTATGCTGGCGTGCAGGGAGCCCCCGGTGTGAGTGCCCAAGGAATGAATGTGCATGCCGTGGCGTGGCGGCCGGATGGCGTCGCCCCAGCTATACCGACGGCCACGCCTATTGTCAATAATAATTGTGCCCCAACCAATGGAGCCCTCGTGAGTCCAGCGACGCAAGTGCCTTCCGTAAGTCAGACCCGGGGTAGCTCGGCTTACGGATCCGCTTTTGCACAAACTATTGCAAGTGGCTAGGGTCTAATCAAGCCCCCGCGCGGGCTTATTTTTGCGATCAAAAGGTGTTAAATACTAGTTCGGTAACAAGTAATAAAAATAAAAAAACCGTCAGGTGTGCTACCGCAGTGTTGTTAAAAACCAGTCGCCAAGCCACGGGCAAAGCAAGTGCGAATGTTGGTCCCCCCTTTAGTGGCGCAAAAAAGCCGTCAAACCCGCATGTTGTAGCTTTAGTACGTTTAGATACTAATCTTGCGGAATTCTTGCCAATGGCGGAGAAAGCTAAGCCCCGATCCCGGTCTATTATTCATAGAGCTAAAGGTACTCGTTTGCAAAGTCGCCTTGCAGCCCGGTTCCTGGAACAGACACAGCCGTTGCCCAGCTCCGATCAGCCTAGCCCTGCTGAAACCGCAGTCCGCCCCGTGAGCCCTGTGGTGGACCCAAATTTATCGCCGACCATCCAAGCTATGATTCATCATTCTGCCACCAATCCACCGCCTAAGTCTCCGGAGTGTTTAAGATCGCCCACCCTGCTTACTGCGTCCGCTTCGCACTACAGCTTTAGTCCTGCATGGGTGCCCGGCCATAAAGACATTTCCAAAATTCATCCGGACGGAACTGAGTCTGCAGGATCCGACGACCCGCGCATCGTGCGCTTGGTGGACTAGTCGTCCGACAGCACGTCACCGTCACCGCCTCGGTCTCGCCAATCGCCCCTCCCCGCAGCACAGCCGCCGGAAGGACAGCCATTGTCAATACCGCCTATTGTGACTGCCCAGGCCCGTAAGTCACTCGTTCTACCTGCCAAGGCCCCGCCACCGTCACCGGCGCGGTTACAGACTGCTCGCAAATCTTACGTGGCCCCGCTAAAACCGCCCCGGCAGCCCCATCTCGTAACGCCGGCTATGCTTGAAGGGCCGGTGATAAACGTTCGCTTGCTTGGCACGACAGCCCAGACTCAGCCCGGGTATGTCTTTTCTACCGTACCAAGCACCGTGCCAAGCCTCCGGCCACACTTCGGGAGGGGGCGTGGACAATCCTCACTGGTAGGTGCCCCAGCCCCGCCTCTGCAAAATGTTCAGTATGTACCCAGACGCGGGACTGAGCCCAGACGATTTGTACGTATACAACCAGAGGAGCCTGCCCAGCCGCTCGCCCCGCATCCTGCATTCGTCCGGCAGCGCGCTAATGAACCTTATCGAACGCAGGCTGAGTTGATGGCCCAGCAGGAGGCCGATCAAGGAGGCACAAGTGCCCAGCCTCCCCCGGACTGTCGGTTCCAGTATCGTTCGCCTCGCTATCACAGCACGTCATCCTCGTCCTCCGGTTGCTTACCACTAGCGTCCCGTAGACGCCGCGCCCGGTCGACTCCCCCGGCAGCAGCTG
>JASAMX010030957.1:0-46491 GCA_030248175.1 Microlaimidae sp. YZB2_3 | reverse complement strand
GAATTTAAAAATCCCCTACCCTTCCTTTAAAAATGTTTTGGGCGTTTTTGTATTACTTCTCCCATTTCGTTTTCTATTAATAGGAAATATTACCGATTCCTGCTAATTTTTTGTACGCGAAAATTTTGTAAACATGTCGGAAAAACGAATTTGGTGTACAAAATATCGCTGCGCGAGAAAATTTTTGGTGTGTGCACAGAAAGTAGCTTGCGCCAAAAAGTAAGGCGTGCATCATTTTTTTAAAATTTAGTTAAAAAATTTACTGTACACATAGCCGAAACTTCTATTGGGTTATATATTTTTGATATAAACAATGATATTATAATAACTCTAATATTTATTGTATGCGTCTCAGGAATAGACTTCTAATGTCAAACCCTAATCTTGTAAATAAAATCTACAAAATGGTTTTTAATGCTCCAAAAGTATTCAAATTCTTAGAATAATGACCATGATTAAAATAAAATATCTTATTAAAATAGAGTTTTAATAAAATCTTAAAATATAAATAATAAATATCCACCTATATTGAACGATTACATTAGCTCTTTAAATAAAATTTTATATATTTATCACTTTTTAAAATTGTAAAAAAGTGCTTTAAAATTTGTATTCTTAGGGGTCCTTACCCCGGTTCGCACCGGTTGATTTGACAGCTAAATTGCCGGGGCCGGGGCCGGGGTAGAAAAAATTGTATTTGCCAGGGCCGGGGCCGGGGTAGAAAAAAGTGCCGGGGCAAGCCGGGGCCGGGGCCGGGGCCCCGGTCGATCGCTACATGCAAATATAACCTTTTAATTAAAAAGTGGCAATTTCGCGCTTGTCAAAAATTGGTGTAAATTTTTTGCAATTACCATTTAATTAAACTTAAGGAAAAAATGCAACAGTGCTGTGTGATTAGTTCAACATATAAACAAATCATTATCATATGGTAAAATATTTTTCAGTGGGCAGTGAGCAGTCCACATCTTTTCAGTCTAAACATATGCCCGGGAAGAAATCGCCCCTTTTTTCCTGCTGTATTTGTAAAGCATTTTTCAAGGCTAGTTTAACATCGAGTAATTTGATCAATAGATGTGTAAAATACAAGTTTCAATCTTTATTGTTAAACAGCTTTTGTTAAAATTTTCCATGGTTTTGTTGTTAAATAGTCGAATTAATACTGCAATTAATGAGCTCATCTAGATATTATTTGCCTATAGTTTATTAAGTTTTCTTTTTAAAATCCCATTGAAAAAATTTTTGTTAAAATTTTAGAATTTAAAATTATCAAAAAGTTGCTAACAAAGCAAGAAACGAATGACAAAAATTTATCATTACTAGCGTAAATTCAACTTTTTTTAGTTTATAATCAAATAAAATTGTTTGATTATAAATTAAAACAAAGTTTGAATATAACACTTTATATAGGTGTAGTAACATGGCTAGTAGAATTTGTAGTAGTAACATGGCTACTTGTATCTTGATGGGAGTTTGTATCATTTTTTGTTTCTTTTCGTTTAGACATTTTATTTTCATTTTCGTCCCGCTGAGATTTTACTTTTGATACGTTTTTTTCCATTACTGGTTTGGTTTTTCCATTACAGTGGAGTTACAATAGTTATATTTTTTTATTCTATCTATAGCTTTTGCCTTTGGGAATACAATAAAGTGTCTTGGCGGTGTTCCCGGGGGTTCAATGCTACTTCGGTGCAGGGTAGTACGGCTAGTTCTCAAAGCAGCGATGTTTCAGTGTTAATAACTAATCCTAATATTTCTTTAAACAAGGATAAAATATTTATGGTAGACCCTCTTAATATAAATAATTTTATCGTGTTTAAAAATGACAAAAATAATGATATAAAAACCATAAAGTGTAATTCTAAAAAATGTATTACCTGTGCATATATTGATACAAAAATGTTATTACCAGCTATACTACTAATAGAAAATTAAACCTAATATTACTGAAAATCTAACGTGTAATACAATTAACATAATTTATGCTATTTCTTGTGATAAATGTGGTATGCAATATGTAGGCGAGACTGCTCGTTCCTTAAAAAATCGCTTTAATGAACATCGTAGAGACGTGAAAAAGGGTGACAAAGATACATATCTTATCGAACATTTTAATCAATATAACCACTCTTCGGAAGATATGAAAGTAACAATTTTAGAAAAAATAAATCATGGTAATAAAAAAGATTTAATTGATCGGGAAGATTTTTGGATAAGAGCCCTTGTTTCCGCATATCCGTTTGGCCTCAATGATAAAATAAAAAGTTACGGCAATATTTCGTCAAATAAGGATCCCCGAAATTATAAAACTCATCCATATTTTACTATAAAGTTTCCTTCACAAGTATCACATAATAAAAATCGTAATGAGCATAGAACTAATAATAAAATTAATCAAAATTTAATAGAAGCTAAATTTAATTAAAGCTTTAGTTAACAAAATTAATTTTTAATACCTCCCAATAATAGTCTAGCTATTAAAGCTATGACAGCAGCCTTTAGGTTTAAAAAAGTAAACAATAATAGTAATCAGTCTAATAATAATGTTATTTATATTTCAACAAATTATTGCAACAAAGGCCTAAGTCTAATTAAATTCGAAAACATTTTCAATGACAAGTTGTTAATAAAATTACTCCCTATCAATATTGATCGAGATAAAAAATTTATAGTAACATACAAATATGATAAACCAATTTCTAGTATATTATTCAATCATAAAAAATTTCTACAAAAACTAAGTCTCGACAAATTAAGGGAAATAATTTGTAGTAATTGTACTTGTTCTAAATCTAAGTTTTATGATACTAATCTTAAACACATTGTTACTGGTAATATTGAAATAATCGATGATAATAAAATTAGAAATATAATGAAATATGGTACTAAATTTAGATTACCAAAAAATATTAATTTTAAAGAAGTTTTTGAATCTGCAAAACAATGCGTACAAAACTTAGTGTTAAAATTAAGCAAAAAATATGGAGTTTCTTTAAATAGATTTGAAGAGTTTGTAACACGTACACACGTAATTATTAATAATCGAATTAAATACTGGTTAACAAATCCATTTATAAATTATCAGGATAAAGTCTTTATTTCGGATAATGAACTCCAAAGTAGATGTTTAAATATTCATAAAAAATTTATAATCTCATCTGTAGATAAAGCTACTAACAATTTTTCAATAATTTGTAAAAAATATTATGCAGAAATATTTTGTGAGGAACTAGGTGTAACTTATAATAATGGTAACTGGCAAATTAAAGGTAATCATGTATATAAACCAATCACTGTAAAAGATTCCCAAAACATAATTAAAGTTCATAATGAAATGGCTAACGAATTTGATATACTTATTTTACAAGATAATCAAATTTTGCCAATGCTATTTGCCATTGTTAAATTACATAAAGAGCCAATAAAATTTAGATCCATAGCGAGAGCCAATAAATCTAGCACTAAATTAATATCAATCAGACTAGGAAAAGGTTTGAAGTTTTTCCAAAAACATTTTAAAAATTACTGTAATTCCTTAATTGATAAATTGGGTGTGACTAATTGGGCTATTAATAATAGCTTACAAGTTATAAATAAAATTGAAAACTTAGCCAATATAAATCATATTGTAAGTGCAGATTTTAGTACGTTATATACAAATCTTTCATTTAATACAGTTTTGGAATGTATGTTCAAATTAACGGATTTACTTTTTAATAATGCCAATAAATCATTTATAGCTGTAGGATATAAAAAATATTTCTATACACGGATTCCATGTTTTATAATAATAAAAAATATGTTAGTTACGATAAATTAGAAATCAAAAAACTTTTAAATTTATTATAGAAAATACATATGTTAAGTTTGCTGAATGTACTTTTAGACAAATATCAGGAATTCCTATGGGAGGAAATGCATCACCTCAAATTGCGGACTTAACCTTATCATTTATGGAATTTGAATACTTAAAAAATAATCCACGTCATAGAATTATTACTAAAAACACAGTTAGATACATAGGCGATCTTGCCAGTTTTAATTGTCCTAAATTTCTTAATATTTGTGAGAAAATTTACCCCCCATCGCTACCACTTACAAAAACAAACAATTTAGATAATAAATGCGATTACTTAGATTTAACCATAAATACAGGAAATAGTAATAGACTAATAACACTATATAACAAAGCAGATACTTACAAATTAAAAGTAATAAGATTTATACAAAAAGATAGTAATGTTTGTAATAAACTAGGAACTAATGTTTTTTATTCACAACTAATTAGGATTGCACGTATATGTACTAATAAAAATAATTTTCTTTTAACAATACATGAATTATATTTACAGTTTATCGAATTAAAATATAATTCTAAAGAACTTCAGGTAATGATTTATAAGTTTTATTGTAATTACAAACCATTACTAGCAAAAATCGGTATTTTAAAAAAATCAGAAATAATTTTTGACATTTCAAACACAAAAAATTAAAATATCATGTTTCTGTTTGTATCTTTTTATCCAGATATGCTTCAGCATAGCTGGTTGCACTAACCTAGTTTTCGTGTTTACCACGGAACTAGTTACTTGGCCTGGAGAAATATGCTAAACTGGGTAGTCTTCCCAGTATTAGCATTTCTTCTCCTGGTTGCTGTAATTTTATTATAATGTGTTATTTTAAATTAATGGCTATAATTTTCATATTTATTAATAGTAACTAATTCTATTTAGTTATGCCAGATAACAAATGTACATAAAAATTTTTCTAACTATACTAATCTTGTTAACAATTTAATTAATTTTTAAATATTTTTTATAAAAAAGTTTTATTTTATTATATATTTTCAATTTACATAAAGATAACATACTGTAGATAAGACAGTGTAAGGACCTAATATATCTAGAAATACGTGTACAAATAAAAATCAATAATCCAACACAAAAAATATGCATTTTCTAAATTTTTTTTATGTAACTTCTCACTTAATAATTTGCACGTGCATGTCCGTTGTTTTTATTGTTAAAATATAATATTTGGAAAAAAAATTTTAAAGTTGTTATTTATATTTTTCATTATTCTAAAAAACTTTTAAAATGGCAAATATTTCGAACAATGAAATTGAAGAGCATAGCATTGCATCCAATACGGAGGAATCCAGAAAAAGAGCACACGACGATTTAAATGGTGCACAGGTATTAATATTTCAAAAAATTTTGCTAATAATCTTAAAAAAATTTTTATAAAAAAACATTTTTTAACAAGTTCTTATTTAATTAATTGCATGTGCTATAATAAGCTAATAGTTATGTTATAATTTTAAAATTTTAAAAAAATAAAATTTTATATATTAAGGCTTTTTAATTAAGCTTTATAATAATATAATACATATTAATTTTATTTTATAAAAAAATTTTTAATCAAATACTTAGCAATACCAAGAATACATGAAAATTAATTAATAAAGAAAAGAAGAATGAGAAATGAAGAACAAATTATACGGGCTATGTGTGGATCCAACCTATATGCATACGTATGCATATGTTTATATGCATACGTATGCATATGTTATGCATACGTATGCATAAATTCATATGCATACGTATGCATATTTTTTTTAGTTATATCATACGTATGCATTTTTCCGGAAAAGTATATGCATACGTATGCATTTTTTGAAACTTTTATGCATATATGCATTTTCAACTTTTATGCATCGTATGCATAAAAGTAACAAAAATCATACTATGCATATACATTCCGGAAAAATGCAAACGTATGCATATAATTTGCAAAGTATACATAGGTATGCATATTTTTTAAAAAACAAAAAAAAACTTTTTTTTTAATTTCCAAAATATATATACGTATGCATATTTTGCAACTTATATGCATACGAACGCATTTTTCCGCAAAGTATATGCATACGTATGCATTTTTTACAACTTTTATGCATAAATTTTAGAAAAAAATGCATACGCATGCATAAAAGTTTCAAAAAAATGCATACGTATGCAGATACTTGCGGAAAAATGCATACGTATGCATATAACTAAAAAAATACAACACATATGAATTTATGCATACGTATGCATAACATATGCATACGTATGCATATAAACATATGCATGTAATCATTTAGGTTGGATTTCACACATAGCCCGTACAATTTGTTCTTCATTTCTCATTCTTCTTTTATTTATTAATTAATTTTCATGTATTCTTGGCAATACAGGGCTTATTATAGTTGTAAAATAAGTAAAATAGACCCCGCTGAGGAAGTGCAACTATTTTGCTTATTTGTACATTACGTGTCCGGGGTAGCACAGAAACACGTAATTTTATCGTAATTCTGTTTTCGTTTTGCATTTTTTGTCGTTATAAGTTTCAACACTTTTTTCTGTCACTTAAGTTATGTTCAGCTAGCTATACAAAAACTTTGTTTCTATATTCTTTATTAAAATTTAAAGACAGTGTTACAAAAAAAATTTTTTTTAAAGTACATATCCGCTTTTTAGAAGTCACTTCTATTTGAAATATATACCCATTTATTATCAATCAATTACGCGAACTTTTTTACATAAGTCGTTTAAATTTTTAGCATAATGATTATTATTAAGCTGAGTTATTAAAGGCACCTTGCACTGGAACTCAGTTTATACATAAAGTATGCAATATACATAGTCGTAACCATAATGGTTATTACCATATCTCCTACTTATCTTTCGTAGTATGCAGATCAACTGATCGAAATTTCGCGTGCTTTCAAGGGTTGATCTGCATACTACGAAAGATAAGTAGGAGATACGGGAATTATCCATTATGGGGACTCGCTATGTTTATTGCATATTTCATGTATAAACCGAGTTCCAGTGCAAGGTGCCTATAAATTGAAGTCAGGATTACGCTTCTGAAACACTTGAAAAATTTGCCCATTTGCTCCTTTAAGGTATACTTACTCTGTGTAGATACACACATTTTTATTAATAATCGATAAAGCAGGTTTAGTTACATATACCTTTTAATTTTTGAGTTAATTAAGCCATAATTAGCTGAGTTATTTAAGTTTTAAAAAATGTATCAAAATGCTGCGTAACCGTTTTTTACATCAACCTAACTTGACTATCCAGTTTAGTACAAAACATTTTTTATGCATAAACTAATGTTTAACACCTTTTGATTAAGCAGAATTGGTTACATATACGGTTAAAATTTAAAGTCATTCCCTCATTATTCAACTGAGTTATTACAATTTGAAAATAAGCGTTATGTCCGGTTTTTACTAACTGTCCAAGATTGCATATGCACTTTTATGCAAAATAGTTTTTTTTATTTATTACTTTTCATACATTAAACGATTAAGCATAACAAATTATATAAACTTGTAAATTTTTAAGATAATTGGTTAAGGTTTGACTGAGTTATTCAAATTTTAATTAACAAAATACAAAATGAACGATCCGGCCATAATACGGCCGCCTGTATTAAATTAAATTTATTAAATTAAATTGTTAAAATTATTGTTATAAGTTTTTTTTACCGAAGGTATTTTTGCGCAGGAATAATTACTGGGAACGAAATTAAGAGAGGCAGGATTGCCAGGTTAGCCCCCTTGGGGCTATTTTTAGCCCCCTTTTTAGGCTGATAGCACCTAAAATTTGGAAATAGCCCTTAGCTCCTTTTTAGCCCCTTCTCCAAAAATAGCCCCTTTTTGGGTTAGGTTCAAAAATAAAAATAAAACGGAAAATCATCCTAAAATTGAGATAAAATGATCACTCTTTAGTGATAAAGTACACTTATGATGATAAAATATATATTAATTTTGAGATTTTGTTTGTTGTTAAGATTTCTCGTACGGCTTGCTGTCCGTGATTTAACTTTGGTTGCTTATGAAATTTTATTATGATAACTAACTGGTGAATTTTTAAATAAATGAAATTTAAATGAATTTTTTTAGTAAACTTTCATATCAATTGCTTTTTTAAATTTTAACCTTATTAAAAAATTTATTTGTTCCTTGTTGATATAAAAAATGTTGTGGAATTACAATCTAGAGAGTGTCTCCCGTTGTCTCCTAAGCTTTTATGCTTCCCTTATCTTTCAAATTTAATTTTTTTTAAAAAATTTGTACCTTCAGAAGTTTTTTTAAAACTTTGACCTTATTGAAAAATTTAATTGGGTATTAGTGTAGTTAAAAAATGTTTTATGTTAAATTGCAATCTACAAAATGGCTGCCAAGCCTGCCATTGCCCTGTAGCTTAAGCCAAAATTATAAAATTCCAATAGCACCATTGTTTGATGTTTGTTTTTTTTTGTAAGTGTGATTGCAAAATACTAATAACAATGAACAATGTGTTCACCAGGTTAATTATCGAAAAACACTATCGTAACATAGCTATTGAATCATAGCACTGGATTAACTGTGTATTTACTTTCTTAAACTTGTTTTATTTACTAAAATGAATTTTTTAATTTTAAGCAGTAAAACTCTGGCTATTACGATTTTAGTTCCGGGCTTTCAAAAACCAATCAAACACTATTATAACTAATGCTTATAACCTGCGAAGCATAATCAAATTTTGAGTCCGCGGTCTCACCGCGAAATTAAAATTCTTTATGAAATAATTTTTACCCCATTTTTTAATAAAACAATTTTACGTGTTTTTTGTTAAGTTTCGACTATTGTTTTTAAGCTCTTTTTAAGTAGCC
Source organism: Microlaimidae sp. YZB2_3 (assembly GCA_030248175.1). Taxonomy (NCBI): domain Eukaryota; kingdom Metazoa; phylum Nematoda; class Chromadorea; order Desmodorida; family Microlaimidae; species Microlaimidae sp. YZB2_3. Next base: position 37,785 of record JASAMX010030957.1, on the reverse strand, counting down.
TTGGTTTTTTCATAATATGTAAATTCGTTGGGTTAATCATTAAAAAAAGTTTCTTGTAATTTTTAAATTTCAATACAGAAAGCCGCAAAAATTTGAAAATAGGTTCTCCTTTTGCCATCAGAAATAAAAAGGTTTTTGGTTGAAGCTTTTTCAAGGTTTTTAACCGCTCTTTAATATACAAACCAATTTTTTTAATGAAATTGCAAAATAACACTAATTAAAAATATCAACAGTAATCAATACCGAGAGAATTGAGGAATGTAAGACAATAATAGCACGTATGTAAAATAAAGAATACATAACTGTATTTTTACTGATATGCAAATAATTTATAATAATTGTGAGTAAAAACGTCCTTTGGACAAAATCCAAAGGACGATTTTACATACGTTTATACGTTGTGTTTTTCCTTTGGACTTTGTCCAAAGGACGTTTTTACATAAGTATGAACTAGCCAGCCTTAAGAAAATGTGCGTGACTGAATTTCTACCGATATATCAACACCAATAATGCTTTAAGACATGCGTAAAGCATGTTATTGTATAACTACCCCAAACTTTTTTTTAAAATTATGAACATGTTAGAAATTCGACCGAAATATCCATACCGAATAATATATACAACATGCAATAACCATGTATGTGGACACATCAATAGTCTCAAAAGTTTTTCCCTCCCGCATCATCTTTTTTGATTGCCCAAATGAGAAAACACTCGAGGTGCTAAATGAATTTAATGGTGCAGTACACTAATTCATGGTGTATTTTTTTATAGCTGTTTAATTGAAAATAATCGATGTATCATCAGGTCACACTGAGAAAAAAATGTTTAACACCAAAAATTAATTCTCAACGGTTAACTAGTTATCAACAAGAATACCGCTTGGTTATTGCCAATGTTGTTTTTCTACACCGTTTTTTGAAAGAAAACAGTTCTACTAAACGGATATCAACAAAACTTAATAGAATTCATGCTAAGGTATCAAAAATTTAAATTTTAAATTTGGTTCAATTGTAATAACTAACTAGCCTTGAAATATGCTCTAAGAATAGAGCAGGAAAAAGGGGCGATTTTTCCTCGGGCGTATGTTTAGACAGAAAAGATGTGGACTAGTCTGAGATGGACATTATGTGGACTATAGAAAATTTGCATTTGGTTTGAACAGCTGCTCACTAAATAAAAATTTCTACCATATGATAATGATTTGTTTATACATTGATCTAATCACACAGCACTGTTGCATTTTTTTAGTTTGATGAAATGTCAATTGAAAAATTTTACTCACAGCAATCTTTGACAAGCGCGAAATCGCCACGTTTTCAATTTGAAGGTTATATTTGTATGTGTAAGAAACAACTATAAATTTGAAAAAGTGGCGATTTCGCGCTTGTCAAAGATTGCTGTGAGTAAAATTTTTTCAATTGACATTTCATCAAACTAAAAAAATGCAACAGTACTGTGTGATTAGATCAATGTATAGACAAATCATTATCATATGGTCATAGGTGGGCAGGGGGGGGGGGGTTGGGGGGGGGCGGATACCCCCCCCCCCCCCCAAAATTTCGGATTTTGCTGACACCCCCCCTTAAATTTGGGGTAGTCGGGGACACCCCCCCCCCCCCAAATTCGCCTCCCAAAGAAAAATTTTTAAGTGTTATAAAAGGACTAAAAAATTTTTCCGCGCTTCGCGCGGAGTGTTTATTACCTTATTTCCCCGTTCATTACCTTTTATTACCTTTAAATTCCCCCGCTACGCGGGCAGTTTAAATTTCCCCGCTACGCGGGCAGTTTAAATTGGCAATTTATCTTAGTTTTTCAATTGCAAATCGATTATCCCATTCAGTAGTTAAGGCATACATGTTTAATAAAACTACTATAAACACTATTATCCTTTTTTTAACGTTTTAAACACATGTTATAAATGTATAGTATAGCTATAAAAAACCTTAAATTTTGTAATTAGTATCATTTGGAATTAAAATTTCTAGTGTATTTTAGCGCCTCAAATTATAAATTTTCTCCTCCAGGGGGCATTGTTCCCCCCGAACCCCCCTGACTGAATTTTTAAGATCACAGAAAATTATGTAGAAATTAGGTAAAAAAACAAAAGTAAAATGTATCTTCACGCGATCACCAGGAGACGATTTTTAAGCCGTTTTTAGTATATATTTTAAAAAATTTTCGCCTCCGGCGGCTGGGGGGACACCCCCCAGACCACCCGGCCGACGCTTCGCGTCGGCTGGCGCCGCTACGCGGCGCAGGCGGCGGCGCTTCGCGCCGCGTTGACAACTTTTTCTTCCCCCCCCCCGACCGACGCCCCTGAAATGAAATCCTGACTGCGCCATTGCACATTATTATTAAAAGAATTAAAAAAATAAAATTTATAAGTTGCAATAAGGTTTTATTTTAATCTTACACAGTTTTAAAGCATTTATAAGCTTGTTTTACGTTTTTTACGCGTTTTAAGCTCATTTTAAGGCAGCGCGGAAATATTGGGTACACCCCCCTCAAAATTTGGGTCTTGCTGGACACCCCCCCTAAAATTTGACCCCCCCCCAATAACCCCCCCCCCCCAAAACGAGAGGCTGCCCACCTCTGCGCGGAGGGGTCAAAAATGGACCTTAGGGGGGGATAGGTCTCAGAGGCCGTAGGGGGAGTGCCACCCCCCTACCACCCCCCCATCGGTGACCGATGTTCCCGAGTTTAAAAACACAGCTTTATCCATTTGTATCAAAATTTCAAAATTCATGTTTTCCTGCTCACTATTATTTGTCAAAAGATTAAAATTTTCATAAAATCACTAAACTGTAAAAAATATTTTTTCAAATTGCTTTTCTGGGGTAAAAAAATGTGTAGTTTTAATAAAAATAGTTTTTGTAGCTCTAAAATTGACAAAAAATTACAATTATAGACAAAAAATGTGAAAATGATATTTTTTGAACTTTTTTTTCTCTCTAAGTAAAAATTTTAATAAATCAAAATTATTGCAAAAAATAACTTTTCTGGGTTAAAAAGTTGTGTAGAATTAATTAAAACTGAAATTTTTATTCTAAAAATACAGGAAAAGGTCTAAAATTTTAAATTATCATTAAATTTTTTTTTTCAAATTTCAAGAAACTATTTTTTTCAAACTTTTTTTCTATGTGTTAATCAACAAACTATGAAACTTAAAGTGGTTATATAGATAGAAAAACGTTTGGACAGCTTAAAAATGTTGTTTTTATTTAATTAGCTTAAGAATTAAGTGTTTTAAAGCCGATTTTCAAAGTGTTTTTTTTTGGAAAAAGTGACCGAGAAAAACACCCTTTTTCCAATTTTCTCATTTAATAGGATATATTTATGAAAAAAATGGTTATCAAAAGCTGAAAAAGCGCCCCAGAAAACCTATAAACCTATTTCGAATAAGCTAAAGGCTTTAATAAATTTTTTTGAGGGATGTGCCAAAAAGTGTTTTTTTGTTTACTTACGTACCACTGGGTTGAGGGGAGTGTTAAAGAGTTATATATCCCCCCCTACTTTAAAAAAAGTCCGACATTTCTGACACTTACCTCTTCTTATCCATAAAATTTGGACGTCAGTCCCATAGGAGGAAAGCCTCTTGATTTTTGTGAAGAAAGACCTGTGAACGGTCTGGAAATGCTACCCCTTCCCGGAATATTGGTGGCTGTGCCTTCCCCCTCCCCTTCCGCTTTATCGCTCCACCCTCACCCGGCCAAAAAATGAAAAAGTACACAAAAATTATGGCATCATTTTTGACCTATTATGAGGCTATCATCGATAAAATTTTGCATTTTTTGCCTATTTAAATGCTTTTTAAGTCATTTTAGACCTATTTTTACTTAAATTTTGCCTTTTTGTCTTTTTTTTTGTTTTTTCTTCTCTTCTTTTTTCTCTTTCTATTTTACTATGATAAGGTTAAGCTTGATTTTAAGATTTTGCGTAAGTTGCAAAAGTTTACCGTTTTAAAGCGCATAGTTTAGAAGATAGTAATTTGACGTGACCAATTAAAAGTAGCAATTTTTATGAGCAATTTAATTACAGTATTAATTAAGTTTTAATTGTCTTACAGATCTTGTCCACTGCCCTCTCCAGGGGTTTTATTCAAGGGGCAATTTCAAAATTAGAGAGGCACTGAAGAAGCATTTTTTTGGAAACGAGGGGCAATAAAACAGGGAGAAAAAGAGGAGAACAAAAAGAGGGAAAAAAAGAAAGAAACATAAGAAAAAAACAAACAAGCTAAATTTAAGTGAAAATAAGTCTAAAATGGCTTAATCGCATTGAAATAGGCTAAAAACGGCAAAAAATGGCGATAATGGCGTAGGAATTTTTTTTTTTGCAAATAGGGTGGTTACACCCGGGGGGGGGTTTAGAACAATCTATTAGAACAGCCTTCCTGGGGTTGTGGGGGGGGGGGGGGGGGGGGGGGTGGGTTTGGGGGGGGTGGGGGGGTGCAAGTAACTGTCGATTCTTTGGATGCATTCAAGAAAAGTTTTACAACCGACTTAAATAAGCGCTCTTTTTGAGCCTTTAAAGTCATTTCAGCTATGTTGATATTATGTTAGAATTATAGTTTCTGTTGGTGGCGATTAAGTCGCAAAATTGATGTTGTTGATAAAAAAGAAAAGAAAAAAAAGAGAAAAAGAAGAAAAAAAAGAAAAGAAAAATGAAATGATGATACAGTAGAATTAAACTATGCATAGACTATGCTTAGTAAAATATTAGTTCTGTTATTTGATCATTAGAAAAAATATTGCCCCATACTTTTGGTTAGGTACTTTTGTATTATTGATTGGGCGGGAGCAATAAAGCGGGGGCACAGCCACTAATATTCCGGGGGCATTTCCAGATTGTGCACAAAGTCTGTTGTTATGCAAATTAACAAATTAAAAAATGTTCAAAATTAATAAATTAAAAAATCTTTAAAAGAAAATTAAAAATGTTCTGTGTTGAAAAACAGCGTTGCTTAACGAAATATTTTAACTCTAAAAACTTTTCTTATTCTTAGCAAGAATATATAACACAAGAGAATGCCCGACTGTACCCTAAATTTTTGACACAAATTTTGCGAGAAAAGTCGCACTTTTGAATTCGTGTGCGACTTTTCTCGCAAAAATCCGCCATTTTCTGCTAGTTTTCCCGCGCTGCGATTTTTAACACAGTGTTAGTTTTCTCGCAGTGGGGACTGCGACTTCTTTTGCACTCGCACTGCGATTATTTTCGCACTGCGAGTCTAGCTGCGCAACAAAAAATACAGACGCTGGTAGTCATTTTCAATGGAGTAAAACACTTTAAATCTTGTTTTATTTAATTTTAAAACGTTGGAAAGTTACTTTATTTTATTAAAACTAAAAAGTTTTAACATCTTAAGGTAAAAAAACGACTTTTACGCATTTAAACACAAAATTTTTGCTTCACTTTGTTTTTATTTTTTTTTTGTTGTGCAGGCAGACTCGCAGTGCGAAAATAATCGCAGTGCGAATAAAGCAGTATAGAGTGCGAAAGAAGTCGCAGTCTCCACTGCGAGAAAACTAACACTGTGTAAAAAATCGCAGCGCGGGAAAACTTGCGGAAAATGGCGGATTTTTGCGAGAAAAGTCGCACACGAATTTGAAAGTGCGACTTTTCTCGCAAAATTTTGGTCAAAAATTTAGCGTACAGTCGGACATTCTCTTGCGTTATATATTCTTGTTCTTAGCAAATAAAAAAGTTAAGTACTTGTAAAGTTTTTCCAAGACAGTTTCCATACAAGCGGGCACTCGGTCCCGCCTTCTGAATCGGTTCCGAAGGGTTTTGGCGGTGAGAACTGGATCCTTGAGTTCCGAAGCCCCGTCCGCGATTAAGTCCGTCCAGAATTTCATTTTGGAATCGTAATCGCTGGGGTTGACGTCCCGTTTTTTAAATGTGGACATTAAAACGCTCATTCGCTCGTCGTCGTGCCAGCACTCGGGCAGATAGGAAGAGTTGGCCATGATTGCTACGGATTTAAATTAGTTTATTTCAAAGAAAATAAGGCAAGCACTAAAAGACACCTACTACACCTACCACACCGACGGACCTAAGCAACCTAAGCAAAACCTCAAAAACACACAAAACATTAAATTAAGCTTGATTTTAAGGTTTTGCTTAGGTTGCTTAGGAAATTTTTAGTAACAAGAGAGGCTTTCACTTCACCCCTCGGTCGGTCCGTCGGTGTAGTAGGTGTCTTTTAGTGCTTGCCGAAAATAATCCGTTTTTTATAACTATAAGTCCCATACGTGGGCTAACAGGAGAAAACTCTGCAGTTTTAACTCCGCAGTACTCCGCAGGAGTTTAAGCCTACGCCTTCCTAAGCCTAAGCAAAGCCTAAAAACAACCTAAACTTTCTTCGCGCAGCTATTTGTTAAAGTTTAGGTTGTCTTTAAGGCTTTGCTTAGGCTTAGGAACGCATAGCCTTAAGCTTAAAAAAGGGTTATTTATACCTGCGGAGTACTGCGAAGTTAAAACTGCGGAGTTTTCTCCTGTTAGCCCATACGTGTGCCAATTATTGATTTGACCCAACGAAAAGTAAAATACTCATGTAAAACATTCTTATACCTCTAATCGGACTCTTAGATCTTATTTTAGAGGTTATTTTTTCGATTTAAGTCTTTTGAAAAAAAGTTATGAGCCAATTTAAGATCAAAATTAGCCTATTTTTGATATATGTACAATTTATATTGTCATAGGTGGGCGGGGGGGGGGGGGGTGGGGCTGGGGCGGGGGGTTATACCCCCCCCCCCAAAATTTCGGATTTTGCTGACACCCCCCCTTAAATTTGGGGTTGTCGGGGACACCCCCCCCAAATTCGCCTCCCAAAGAAAAATTTTTAAGTATAAAAAGGACTAAAAAATTTTTCCGCGCTTCGCGCGGAGTGTTTATTGCCTTATTTCCCCGTTCATTACTTTTTATTACCTTTAAATTCCCCCGCTACGCGGGCAGTTTAAGTTTCCCCGCTACGCGGGCAGTTTAAATTGGCAATTTATCTTAGTTTTTCAATTGCAAATCGATTATCCCATTCAGTAGTTAAGGCATACATGTTTAATAAAACTACTATAAACACTATTATACTTTTTTTAACGTTTTAAACACATGTTATAAATGTATAGTATATAGCTATAAAAAACCTTAAATTTTGTAATTAGTATTATTTGGAATTAAAATTTCTAGTGTATTTTAGCGCCTCAAATTATAAATTTTCTCCTCCGGGGGGCATTTTTCCCCCCGAACCCCCCTGACTGAATTTTTAAGATCACAGAAAATTATGTAGAAATTAGGTAAAAAAACAAAAGTAAAATGTATGTTCACGCGATCACCAGGAGACGATTTTTAAGCCGTTTTTAGTATATATTTCAAAAAATTTTCGCCTCCGGCGGCTGGGGGGACACCCCCCAGGCCCCCCGGCCGACGCTTCGCGTCGGCTGGCGCCGCTACGCGGCGCAGGCGGCGGCGCTTCGCGCCACTTTGACAACAGTTTTTCTCCCCCCCCAGACCGACGCCCCTGAAATGAAATCCTGACTGCGCCATTGCACATTATTATTAAAAGAATTAAAAAAATAAAATTTATAAGTTGCAATAAGGTCTTATTTTAATCTTACACAGTTTTAAAGCATTTATAAGCTTGTTTTACGTTTTTTTACGCGTTTTAAGCTCATTTTAAGGCAGCGCGGAAATATTGGGTACACCCCCCCCTCAAAATTTGGGTCTTGCTGGACACCCCCCCCCCCCTAAAATTTGACCCCCCCCTATACCCCCCCCCCCCAAAATCCGAGAGGCTGCCCACCTATGCATATGGTAGAAATTTTTATTTAGTGAGCAGCTGTCCAAACCAAATGCAAATTTTCTATAGTCCACATGTCCATCTCAGACTAGTCCACATCTTTTCTGTCTAAACATACGCCCGGGGAAAAATCGCCCCTTTTTTCTGCTCTATTCTTAGAGCATTTTTCAAGGCTAGTCTACCACTTTTTTGAATTAAATTAAAAAATAGCCTAATAAACTATAGTTTTAGCTGCGCAATGACATATGTTTATAATCATTCCGTTGCCGAGATATACTCTTTTAAATAAAAAATAATAATAAAAAGATGATGAATTTAAATTACAAAATTTACCCACGTTGTTTAATTATAGTTAGTGCGGTGCAGTGGCGCTCCAGACAAAGTTTACCTATGTTCTCTAAATTTAGTTGGCGCGATGCCGTGCGCCAATGATTGCAATTATAATTCTAAAGTAAAAAAAATAATAATAAGAAGAAGATGATGAACATGAATTACAAAATTTACTCACATTCTCTAAGTATACGTGGAGCAGTGCGGTGGGTTAAATTGCAGTGAGGCACCCCCGCACCACCGATAATTACCTACTGGCGCGTGGCGCTCCCGCGCCACCGACGCTTATTATTTTTTAATAAATAAAACTTTGAATTAATTTTGTCACCAGTGATGCAAGAAAATCTGTTGTTTTCGCCGATTTCCGCGCGGTTGAAGTAGATGGCGCTGGGAACTGGTTTCGTTTCTGCCACCAATTAAAACCCGTCTGCTTTTTTTGTGCGGTTTCTATGAGGGGATGTTGGTTGTCTGCTCTGTACAATCCTTATTGTTTCCAAAAGGCTGTTATTGTGCGGTTGGGAGTTTTTATTTGTCTATTTTTCAAATTTTTTATTTTGATCAATAAATCGATAACAAGGACCTAAATCAAAAAAGTGCTTCCTAGGAAAGTTGCGTAATTCTTTCTTCTTTCTTATGAGTCCATGTTTATTTTTGATCAATCAGTAACGAGTGAGAAATATCGCTTTTAAGGATGGAGCGTTGGAATAATAATAATAATAAGAAGAAGAAGAAGAAGGTTCTGAATTTCAAAATTTACCCACGTTCTCTAATTATGGTTGGCGCGGCGCCACAGGGCTAAATCGCCCCGTGGCGCTCCCGCGCCACCCATGAAAGATGAATAATGCCATTTTAAAAAAATCATATTCCAAAAATTATGTCTGGTATTTGATTTATGGTGTGTTTTGGAATATTTTTATAGTTACAAAATGTATAATTTAAAAAAGTGAAATGTCTTTTTGTAGTTCGCTTTTTTTAAAAGCAAAACATAAATATAGCCAACTGATAATACCACAATAACAGAAAAAACACCAATTAGCACACTAATTGTAAAAACAAATTATTTTTGTTGTTGTTGTTGCATTATCTGAAAGTTATCTTTCCTATGCAGATTATGCACAGGGCAGGCAGGCGCTAAGACAAGCCAGGAGAGGCGAAAAAATTTCACCCCCATGGTTGAGACTCTTCGTCCAACATTAATAACGATGTTGGCAACCTTTACCGCTACAGTGTTCACTGCATGCAGTGTTCACTCATTCCGAGGTCTTCGCCTAAAGGATTTTTTAAGTCGCCTGATATTACTATTTAACATCGTACATGGGCAGCATAGGTGTTCCTGCAAGACCAGTGGTGTAAACTCCATACACAATAGAGCTTTATTTGTCCACTGGTTTGCTAGATGGAAACAGCACGGTCCTAGTGGCTCAATGACACAATAATTTGTTTTTAAACGGCAGTTACTTATTTAATAATTTTTGGATTGAACCAAATTTAACAATTAAGCTTTTTGGTATCGTAACATAATTCCTATTAAGTTTAATTAATATCCGCTCAGTAAAAATTTTTCCTTGGAAAAATGGTGTTTAAAAAACCAATATTGGAAATAACCAAGCGGTATTGTTGGTAATAACACTTTAACCGTTGGGAATTAATTTTTGTTGTAATACAATTTTCTTCTACGTGTGACCTGATAGATCGATTAGTATTAATTATACAGCAATAAACAATACACCATGAATTAGTATACTGCTCCTTTAACGTTCGGAATTCATTTCTCAAAAAAACGTGAGCGGTCAATTTAAGATCAAAAATACGCTTTTCGGTACTTGAAATTCACACGGAGGAATAATTAGCTCAGAAGCGCCATTGGACGCGCAATTTTACACACCAACTCCAAAGAAATAACTTATAAAACAAAAAAACACACCATCACCAAATCAGTTGTTAATCTTTGCTTCAATTCCAAAAAGAGTCGCGATACTATAAAAACAATATCAATAAAAAAACCCAGAAATTCTTCAAGTTCAAACCAGCAAAAATTCGTATTTTATTAACGAGATTCTATAATTTACTTTTTTTTATCACTTTATTTTTTTCTTTCTCTGACGGTAATAAAATTGAGTTATTTTTCTCCAGCGGAGGGGAAATTTGGGTTTTGCGGCGGCGGTGGTCTGGGCGGAGCCTGTTTCCTGCTCTCCGCCAGTGCCGCCAACAATTCCGCCAGCTCGTCCAGTTCCTGGGAGTGCTCGTATGTGTATTCCATGGTGTCCCACATGAGATGGACGAGGTCCTCGTCGTCTTTTGTGTCCAGTATGATGTCCTTTTTCATTGGGGTGGAGAAGCGGAAGTAGGGAACGCCTTCCTGGTGGCACCAGGACCGCGCCCGCTCTACCGGCGCTCCTTCTGTGGCCGTCACCTAAAATAAGTTACATAGGTTTAAAACGATAGTCAAAACCTTCCCATTTAAACGGAAATTGTTCAGTGTTAATATAATTTACAGATATATAACGTTATAGAATCACTTTTAGCCAATTAGTGCTTATGAAAAAAGAAGATCTTTTATCCATTGGAGATTAATTTTTTAAGCACTAATTGGCTAAAAGTGATTCTATTAGCTCTTCCCACAACCATTCCCAGAGAGCAAAACATATATGACGTTATCACGAATACTATATGACATTTTGAGGGCCCTTAAAATCCTGACGTGAACTTCACGTGATAGAATAATACTTGACTATTGTCTTATGTGGAGTAATTAAATAACAATAGCTGTCAGTTAAAATAACAGTAAACGATAGTCGTTCGCTAGGTTCACATCCACATGATAAAATAATACGCGATGCAGAAATTAAAATAACAATAACTCACCTACAAATATGCAGCGAAGAGCGAACGTTTCTACGTTTGACATTACGAAACGGAACGAATGACGAGGGCCTATTCGTCGTTACTACGGCAAAATGAGCCAGAGTTCGTATAAAATAAGTGTGCCTGTGACTCGTTTTAAATTTTAAACATGACCCTATCAACTACAGAATGAGTCACAGTCACGTGTATTTTATAATGACACTGGCTCATTTTTCCGTACTAACGACGTACTGTTTTAATAGATGAACATGGGGGACAGGAGTGGGTGGCAAAAAAGCCCCAATTTTTTGTATCTAAATGTACATCAACCGCCAGTTGGCGGGGTTCTTCATCGTAATAGAACAACGCACGCTAATGCCGCGGCGATGGAGCTTAGAATTGCAAAATCAATAGAGGTGGCACATACTGTCACGCGATTCCATCTTCAAAACGCTCACTGCGTACGAACTGTAGTCGTTAGCTAACAGAATCTGAATTGTTTTCGCGTTTGTCTGGATATTTGCCATGTCATTTATCTAGCCATACGCAGTTTATTTCAAAATTTTACGCTTGACAAACATAGATGAACACGGTCAAAAAGCTAGGGGGAGGTGTTTACGCCGGGTAAATGAGTTTTCAAAATCCAGGAGGGGGGTCCTAGGGGGGTCAAACCCCCCCTAGCTTTTTAGGGGGGGTAGACCCGGGGTGCGAAATTTTGAAATCTAGAGGGGGGTCAGGTCAGGTGGGGTTCGGTGTAAAAAGCAAAACAGTTTTAAACAATAATAACTTTAAAAATAGTTCTTTTTATAGGATGATACTACATTTTATTGAATAAAAAGCGATATTTAGGTATAAAAAGGGTGTAAAAACATGAATTTGTGTTAAAAATTCACGTTTTTACAAGAAAATTTAGTATAAAAAAAGTACTTAAAATTTTCTCGAGAGGGGAGGGGGGGGTCAGATTTCAAAATCTAGAGGGGGCTCAGGGGTCAAAAATTCGAAAATTTGGGGGGAGGGGGGGCCCTTGGATTTTTTTCTAGAGGGGGCCGAAATTTTGATGCTAGGGGGGTGGACCCCTCCCTACCCCCCTTGTTCATCTATGTTGACAAAAATAACAACTGGTGTTCGAAATTAAGGCCTGCCGAATATAACTCAGTTACGCTACAATACAAATTGCAACTCACTTGGTCCACTAACATGTACCCGAGATTTTTCATTGCCACTGCAGCAGTGTAAGGATTGGAGGAGAGTTCAAAATCCAAGGATTCGATCGGTTGGTTTGGAATTTTCCCAGTCCCCAAACTCACTACGCAGCCCAAACTAGGTTCGGCAGGCAATCCCTGAAATATAACCAAAACCTAATACCACTCACTTAAAAACTACCGATAAGCGCTAAAAAAATAAAATTATATAGGTATTTAAAAACTTTTTCATCATTTTTATAAGAATATAAATTTTTCAGATGTATCACATAGTTTCATGGGCGTAGCCAGGATTTCGAAAAGGGGGGTCCAACCATACATGGGCAAGTTAATCCGGAGTGGGGGGGTTAAACCCCAAATTAGGGAGGGGGGTTAAAATCCGAGAAACGCAAAATACCCATATCGTTTTTTTTTCTGGAGTGCATTTTATCCATATCGTTTTTCGATTTTGAAAGAAAAATAGGTAAAAAACGCTAATTTTAAGTCAAAAAGCCCTTTTTATTGCATTTTTGAGCTTTTTATTGCTTAAAACATTCATTTTGACCTCAAAACTTAAGTTTGGAGGCAGTTAGAAGTCATTTTAAAGACATTTTTTTCTTCATTTTTCCAAAATTGGGGGGTTAACTTTTTCTTCCCCCCCCCCACTTCTGAGTGGGGGGAGTTAAACCCCCCAAATTCTAAGAAGGGGTCAATTCTAAGAAGAATTCAACCCCTCCCCCGTGCCCATGTATGGGTCCAACCCTGAACAAAATTTCCGAAAGGGGGGAGGGGTCTGGGGGTTCAAATCCTATACGTTAAAAAAGGGCTAAAAAAAATTTGCGGAGTGTTTTTTATTGCCTTGTTTATGTCACATGCTTCATTTTTTTCCTATTATTCAATAAAAAAATTTATAAAAAAAACAAAACATTTTTTACAAACAATTTGATACCTTAAAATTTTTGATTTCCAATAAATTAACAACTGAAAAATGAGTACAATAAAGTACAGCTGAGCAATGCCAAGTGCGAGAAAATGTTTTTAAAATTACTTCTTCTAAACCTTTAAATTTTTAATCCCATTATATAACAATCCAAAGGGGGGGGAGCAGCGTGGTCGTATCAAGATTACAAAACAAAGTAACACAAATTTGGAACTGGACACCAATAAAAACATTAAGAATGGGGTGGGTCCAGCGTGGTCATACCAAGATCACAAAACAAAGTAACAGAAATTTAAAAATTGAGACTATATAAGTAATCGAGCGCTGAGCGGAGCGAGGCGCGAGAAAAATTTTTAAAAAATGGCCGTTCTAGGCCCCACATTTTTATACTTGGCGACCCAAAAGGGGGGTCTAACCCAAAATTTTTTCGTTTGCCGACCTAAAAAGTGGGAGGGGGTGTAGACCCCTAGACCCCTCTCCTGGCTACGCACATGCACAGTTTAGATTTTTTTAATCTTGTGCATCATCAAGTGCAACAACAAAACAGAATTCCTCAGAAAATTTTTCATGGCATTTTATTCAAATAAACATATCACTAAGTATAAAGTGTAGGAAGCCCATTATAGGGAAATAGGCAAACTAAATTTAGATGGCTTCGCAAGCGTACTATTGAATTACAAAAGAACTATTAAAAACAGCCTCTTTTGCCACGAAAGCAATCCAAACAACCAATCATGACTTGCAATATTGTATTGAATTCAGGTTTTTTTGGGATTTTAGGAATTGAGGAGAATTTTCGGCATGAATTTAGGTCAAATTTTACTGTCACAAACACGGTTTTGTAGTAAAAAAACAGAACTTTTGTACTCTTCTTATACATAACAAGCGTATTTTAGTATATAAAAGCTAAAAAATTTATTTGTGCTAAAAAACTTAAATAAATGATTAATGTGACTTTGTTTGGAAACCGGACCCCCTCTGATCCTCCTCTCGATTTTAAACCGTTCTACCCCGGGTCGACCATCTCCCCTAAAAAACTAGGGGTTACGGACCCCCTGGACCCTCTTATAGCTTTCAAAGGGCCATTTACCCGGGGTAGCCACCCCCCACTAGCTTGCCAGTCCATGCTATGTATGCCGGGAACCCATGGTTGGCGATGAAATTACAACATGTCTTTCTCAGGCGTCCGATATTTGAAACATCCCTACTACAGGAGCAATTACCTCACTCAGCATTTCCGTACCTTTACTCGGGTATTGTGTTTATTTTAAAACTTTGCACCAAGAGGTCCAGCGTGGGATGGGATAACATTTGCAATCAGTTTTTATCGGGTCCGCTACGTCTGAAACACACCTTAACCTAATGAGTTACTTCGCATTTGCCGTACCTTGTACTCGAGGTTTGCGTTTATTGGAAACTTTCCACCGGTAGGTACAACATGGGAGCGTTTGATTAACCCGTTCTCATGATTGCCTTTTCCTCGGTTACAACCGTGAAACCTTTGTAAGACCTATGCCATACCTCCGTCATACATAATTTTTTTGCGCGAGTGGTGCCCGGTGAGCGAGCAAATTTAAATGGTTAAAGCTGTACGGTAGCAATATGCAGATTTTTTTTCACGGATACAGTGTATTACGTGGAATATTATATGTTGCAAAAATTTGCATATTGCTACTGTGCAGCTTTAACCATTTCAATTAGCTCGTTCACTGAGCCCTATTCGTGCACAAAAATTTATGTATGACGGAAGTACAACTTAGGTCATGCGTAGAGTTTACCGCGGTGAGGTTAACGTACGACATTTGTCATGCGAAAATAGCACCACCGTGAGACGAAGGGTTTACCTTTGTCGTACGAAGGTTTCACAATTATAAAGAAGAAAAAGGTTATTACGGGAACGGGTTAACATATAAAACCCGTCTTTATCGACCGTTTCAATTCTCAAAAGTCACTCTCATTTTTCGTTTCGCATTTCTCGTACCTTGTACTCGAGTATTGCATTTATTTTGAAACTTTCCGCCAAGAGATCCAGCGTGGGGTTGTTGGCGATAATACCCCCATCCACATAGCAACCTTCTGCGCTGGAGAAAAACACCGGAGCCGCGCTGCTTCTTCGCAAGGCTTTCCACAGGTGCAGATCTGAATAAAAACAAGGTTTTTGTAAATAAGGTAAATTCTCCAATGGCACAACGGTAGGATTCTCCTATAATGCATAAAAAACCTGGGATCAATTCTTCGCAAGGCTTTCCACAAGTGCAAATCTGAATAAAAATAAATTTAAAAGCTTTTAAAAATATATTTATTAAATAATATAATCTGGTGAAAATGAATGTAATGTAATATTATTGTAACTTCAGTTTTACACCTGTTTGTGAAAACCAATAATTGCTCAGAACAGCTTACCGTTAAAAAAATTGACCAATCAACGTTACGGCAGCAGAAATCGCGTCTGGGCTGGGTGCCTTTCCAAATTTTTTTCCGGTGGTCAAACATACATGAGCATGGACCGGCAAGCTAGGGTGTGGGTGGCTACCCCCGGTAAAGGGGGGTTGAACCGGGGTAGACCAGTTTAAAATCTAAAGGGGGGTCAAAGGGGGTTTGGTTTCCACAGAATGTAACATTAAATCATTTATTTAAGTTTTTTAGCACTAATACAGAATTTTATATACTAAAATAGGCTATTTATGTATAAAAAGAGTATAAAGGTCCTGTTTTTTACTACAAAACCGTGTTTGTAACAGAAAATTTTGACCTAAATTCATATCCAAAATTTGGCTCGAAGGGGGGGGGGAAGAGGTCGATTTGGAATTTCAGAGGGGGTACAGTGTCAAAATGTAAAAATTTTTGGGGGGGGCCCTATATTTTTTCCCAGGGGGAGGGGAGTTCAAAATTTCGAGGCTAAGGGAGGTGGACCCCACCCTACCCCCTATGCTTATGTATACGGTCAAACCAAAACCCGCCCTTCACCTACTCAGGGTTGGTTC
Source organism: Microlaimidae sp. YZB2_3 (assembly GCA_030248175.1). Lineage (NCBI taxonomy): Eukaryota > Metazoa > Nematoda > Chromadorea > Desmodorida > Microlaimidae > Microlaimidae sp. YZB2_3. The sequence goes on along the minus strand of JASAMX010030957.1, from coordinate 21,711 downwards.
ACATATTGGAATGATACGCGAGAAGTGACAACGCGTTCCGCGCGCGTTTCCATTGCTAGATTGTTGCTGTGGTGAACACGCGTTGTAACTTGTCACTTCGGCGTGAACAAAAGTCTCACAATATAAAAGCTGGTTCATACTTATGACAAAACGTCCTTTGAACAAAGTTCAAAAGACAAAAGTCCTTTGGACTTTGTCCAAAGGACAAATACAGCGTCAAAGGTCCTTTGGACTTTGTCCAAAGGACAAATACAGCGTCAAAACGTCCTTTGGACTTTGTCCAACGGACAAATACAGCGTCGAAACGTCCTTTGGACTTTGTCCAAAGGATAAAATCCAAAGGACAACGTGTTCATACTTTTGTCCTTTGGACTTTTTCCTTTGGATTTTGTCCTTTGGACTTTGCCCATAGGACAAATTCTAAGTAGCGTTCAAACTTCGTCCGAAGGAAAAAGTTCAAAGGACGTTTTGGCTTGTCCAAAGGACGTTTTGGCTTTTGTAAAATTGTCCTTTGGATTTTGTAAAGACAAAATCCAAAGGACAACGTGTTCATACTTTTGTCCTTTGGACTTTTTCCTGATTTGTCTTTGTTTCTTGTTAAAGGGCCAAAGCCAAACGACGTGTGCGCCTCATACTTTTGTCCTTTGGACTTTTTCCTTTGGATTTTGTCCTTTGGACTTTGTCCAAAGGACAAATTCTAAGTAGCGTTCAAACTTCGTCCGAAGGGAAAAGTCCAAAGGAAGTTTCGGCTTTTTGTCCAAAGGAAGTTTTGTCATAAGTATGACCCAGCCTTAACTTGCGCGCACGTTTTCTTCCGACCGCGAGGACAAACAGCCGAGCAAGCGAAGAATTTGAATTGTTCAAATATACGGTAGCAATTATTCAAATTAATAGAAGGTGAAAACTAAACCACACCTACGACAGCTGGCAGTTACGAATATTTTTTTTAATGATCAGATAACAGTACTAATATTTTACTACGCATAGTCTATGCATAGTTTAATTCTACTGTTTCATCATTTCATTTTTTTTTCATTTTTTTTTCATCAACTACATCAAATCTGCGACTTAATCGCCGCCAACATAAACTGCAATTCTAACGAAATATCAACAAACATAGCTATTTGAAATGACTTTAAAGGCTAAAAAAGAGCGCTTATTTAAGTCAGTTTTAAAACTTTTCTTGAATGCATCCAAAGAATCGACAGATAAAGATCCAAAGATTTTACCTATAACCTTACTGTATCACAGTTTAATAGAAACAAAGAAAAAAAAAGTAGAAGAAAAAGGACCCAAAAACTTTAACACTATTATGACGTTTCATGAAAACATACGTATTATTTGCCATCTTCAGTATAATAAATCTTACTTTGCGGATCTGTGTAGCCGAGGGCTTTGTTCTCTTCTTTGGAAAGACCAGAAATTTCGTAGCTACGCTGCAACTCCAGCTGAACCGGGTGCTTGTCGGCTTTCACTGTCGTGATTATTAATCTGAAGTTTATTTTAATAACGATTTATAATTAAAAAAGGTGGAATTAAAATATAATTCTGCATTCTTATTTTTTGTTTTTAAAAAAAGTCATTACCGCACAATTTGCATTAGTCCCTTTATGCCTGCATTCTAATTTTCAGCGTCAGCCAGATATAATTCAACCATAAGACACTCAACTAACAGCAAAATTAATGATATAAAACACAATTGGGATGGGTTTTAGGCTATTTCCCTCAGTTTTGTTAAGTCTTTATGACAAGTCAATGAGAAAACAATCACCTTGTACTTACGTACTAATAAACAAAAACACACAAAAAATATAAACACACATAAAACACATAACTTATCTAATACTACACTATTACGTCGTTACTACGGCAGAACGAGTCAATGAAAAAAATCCTTGTTTTGAGAAATGGCCATTTTAAACTTTCAAATGGTCAGAAAAAAATACCGTCTTTTGTTGCAGTATTTGATAAAAAAATATGTTTTAACACTCTAGATAAGCTACGTTTTTATGTATTTACCCCAAATCAAACATGTACTGTGGCTGATAAAAATTAAATTTTTTGTTGCGACTCTTTTTGTCAAAAGCAGCATTTTATTATTTATTCAGAGTCAGAATGAGTCAAATATACAGTGACTCGTTGTGTCACTTTAGGTATAATAGAGTCAATACCTGATTGAGTCCATATGGTTTGTCGTAACAAGGTTTAAAAATCTTAGAAAACAGAAGTTTAACGCCATATTTTGTTACAAAAGGCTTTTTATTAAGTTTTTGTAGCAATCATTAGTTATTATAGTAAGTTCCACATAGAAATTAGTTACCAGCTCTATATTTTAATAACTTTTATGTCGTTTTTACTATTGGGCTATGTGACAGCTTTTTTATTAAAAAAATTAGTTGCCCAAGGTACTCTTACTCGTTTGGTTTTGGTTAAGTTACTTCTCATTAATAAGTTAATTTGATTTTGATTTTGCTAAGGCCTTGGTGGTTCCATTATTGATCAGGCTTGCCTATTGCCTTTGCCTATTATTCACTAATTTATTGGTTTTTAGGTTATTTTTAGCACTGCCTTTGTATATTGATCTGATTCATTGTCTGGTTTGTCTTTAGTAGTGTTGGGTTGGGTAGTTTGGTAACTATAAATAATGCGTTTAAGTACCTTGCTTTGGTATTAATCACTAATTTAAAGGTTTTTTTAGGTTATTCTGCCCATGTATTTGTTTATCACGCTTAATTCCTTCCCTACTTGGTTCATGACCTGATTTGGTGTCTGACTTTGGTATGGTAGTGTTTGGCTATTACAAGAAAATAATGTCTTTGTTCCTTTTCACAGCAACTCCATATTAGGGATAATACTTTTGTGATATGATTTTGTAAAAAGTAACAATAAGCACCAGGCCATAGTCAAGGGCTACTATTAGCCCTTCCTTGATTCTATGGGTAAGATGAATGCATATCATATGATTATTGATTTTACAAAAAAATGACAGTGTAAGTCGTTTTAGCGAATTTAGCAAATAGGTAAAACACAAAGTGTCCATGTTTCCATGAGCCCTATCTTCACAGTTCAATTCTGAAACCACATTGTTGAAACTTAGATTCTTGTTTAACAAAACAGTGAGTATTGGACACAATATAAGTTAATTATTTATTTTGACTCATTTTGTCAAACATAGCACTTTAATATTTTGCATAGTTATCCATATATTCATAATGAGTCGAAAACATGTTGACTCATTTTGTCATAATAGTAATACCCCAGTGAATAGAGTCACACCCCGTTTGACCCACTATTACATGAACTTACAAATTGTGACTCAATGTTACATGACCTGATTTCTCCGTATTATAGTTCGTTTGCAGTTGGCTCCTTTTGCCATAAGGTGTAGATGGTGGTTTTCTACTCAAAACGCAAAAAAAATTTTTTTGAAAATTTTTGCGTTGACTCATTCTGCCGTAGTAACGACGATTAAGTCTAATTTATTCAGTTTGAATTTATTTTCACTTGACGTGCCTATCGTGTTGAGGTAAGCATTAATGTTATAAAATTGCTGGATTCAAAATCATTTAAGTTTTTAATCCTTGGATAATTGGTAAAGTGATAAGTTTTTAATATTTTATGTTTTTAATTAAAACTGTTTGTACGCGCATTGTCAAATATCTAACTCAAAATTTGCAATAATAATATATTTGATTTAATTTAATAAAAGCATTTTTTAAATTTATCATTTTCTAGACGTTATGTAACCCCAACCTGTCTCATCGACGATTTCCAACGAATCAAGTGTAGCAAACGCACCTACTTATGAGATGGCTGAAACGTCAATAAATACCGCATAATACAACAAAATACTTGCGAACTCAAAAAAAGTGTTACTTTGGCTTCTTCACATCGCTCATTTTAGTGTCCTCGCCCATTTCTTTCTGTATAAACTTTTCCAAAAGCTCCGCATTGTAGGGTTTGACCCAACTTTCGAAAATTTGGTCTTTAAATCGGAGATATATCTGCTGCATCTGACGAACGCTGAGGTCTAAAAGTAAAAAGGCCTTCGGTTTTCGCTGCTATAAAAACCAAAATATTGCAATAAAAATAACAAAAACAAAATATTTATAATAAAAATAAAAAAACAAACAAATTAAATATTGTAATCAAATTAAATCTTTAAACTAAGCGTCATCAGAAACGCATGCCAGATAACAGTGGGTTAGAAACTTAATCATCATACCATTTAAAAATAATAGTGTTCAAGAACCAAAATGTTTTTTATTTTGTTCAAAACGAAGTTGTTAATTTAAGAAAAAAACTTCCAATTGTTCTTTAAACATTTCAACCGTGCAATAATACCAAAAATAGAATAAAACTAATAAAAAATCACAAAAATACAAGAACAAACCAATAATAAAATTCTAAATTACTTAAACTAAGTCCTCCTGCAACATAGGCACCGGTGCTAGTTCCTGCTATCCAGTCGAAGCAGTCTACTAATTTCATATCCGGACCCAGTCTCTCCTCGATCGCGAGCAAAATCTAAAAAAAATAATTCCCTATATGAAATCCGTCAAGTTTGATAAAAATTCCAATCAGTTGATAAATTATCTTTTCCGTATTTTTTAACGGACTGGTATCGATACAAACCGCGATAGGTTTTATATTTTCAACCGGGCAGGTATAAATACAAGCTGAGGGACGTTTCATAGGTTGTAAGTCACGTAACACAACTTAGCCGACTGTACAACTTTAGCTCGTCCTTGATTGGACAATTAAAGTAAAAGCCAATCCTCTATAAATAAACAAATAAACTAGGGTAGTGCATTTAATTTCGGCATTTTTTCGTTTTTCCAATATAACTTTTCACTGTATGGCCTGATTTTCACGTTTGATAGCTCATTTTAAAGCTTTTACGATACTGCGATGCGTCATAAAAGTTTTATTGTACGAAAGTTGTTTTTTTATTTAATTAAATCAGTTTAAAAAAAATATGGAAAAGTGCCGAAATTAAATGTATGCATTTAATAATTAATTTCGGCACTTTACAAACAATCGATTGTTTCTCAGTCAAAAAATCATCATTTTCAAAAATTTAAAAGCCTATCATTATCTCCAGACAGTTTTCTTTAATTTAAGCTTTTACTTGTTGTTACACCTGTAACTGGCAAAAAGTTACAGCTAAAATGCCAAATGGTATCAAAATGTGAAAAATTTGGGAAAAAAGTGCTTTAATTTCGGCACTTTTTAAAAGGAACCTCTTAATCGAGTTTAAGTGCAGTGCTATGACCCCTACACATTTCAACGTTGTCTTTTAACTATTTACAACTACGATTTAACACCCTACCACTTAATTCAACCGTTTTTACCTGCAGCAATATGTGTGCCGAAATTACACTATTTTATTTTATAACGATTGCTCACCACAGACGCAACGTAGAACTTGGGGACTAAAAATTCGGAAAATAGACTAAATTTTACCAAGAAAGTTTAATTTTTAAACCAATTTATTGCGTAATTATGAAATGCCCATGTTCTAAAAACGAGTAACAATTTTATTTTTTGTAAATTACACAATTTCACTTGAAAATATCATAACATAACAAATAAAAAGCTTACGACAGTCATCTACATATAATTAGCTCTCATTTGAGCTATCAAACGTCGTATTCCGTCCAGCATTACCAAAGATATAGTCCAAAATCAAAAATGCCCAATTTAAACAAAACAAACCAAAAAAACCCAATAAAACACAAACTTAGACAAACCTGCGTGGTGAGTGGTGACCAGCCCTCCTAATGACTGCTAAAAAATGGCTCATCAGAAAAAAAATCTTAAAAAAATCAGACAAACCTGCGTGGTGACCAGCCCCCTTATACCGCCTCCGTCCAAACATAGAGCGGAAGCCAAACGTTGACCGTCGGCCTTCACAACCTTCAAAACCCTCTCGCAACACTTCCGCTGTTTGAAATTCATGAAATCTGCAAGAAAAATTATTGTAATAATACTACTAACAATACTGTTATATTATTATAATAATATTATTAGGTACTTTCTTCTTCTTTTTATTATTTTATCATTACATTATTGTATTACAATATTTAGTCATTCATTTGCGAAATTCATTAAAACACACTATTAAACACAAATAAAATTATATCAAAATCTCTTAATGAATAACAACTTACTGTAACCACAGACAGCGGAGTGGTGTTTAATTTTCTTAAAGGTGCGGTACAGAATCAAATTATTTTGGTTGCTATATTCAAAGACATTATAGAATAAAATTATTTTATTGATTGATTGAATTTTTTTTCAATTTGGATGATTTCTTTTAAACGTTGTATTCTGTGCCCCAAAATCTTTTTTTCGTGGAAATATTTTTAACAGCTCAAAAGATATGGCCTTTCAAAAACGGCTAAAATAGTTTTTTTTGGTATTCCGTTTTTGAAAACATTTTCCTTCTCTACGAAATGTTTTGTTAAAAAAATATATAAAAAAAAGCGTATTTTTAACTTCCTTTTGACACTCTGATCGTAAATTTTAACCAAGTATCTTTTTAATTGTGCGCTACAGATTTTCTATTTAGGGTTCTAAATTCTCCATTTTGGGTTTTTTTTTTTTTTAAAGCTGAAGCGGGCCGGCCATGGATATTCCATATTACCGCCTACCACCCTATATCAGCACTGTTGTTGATGTAGAATGTTAGTCAAAGCCCCACCCCTATCAGAGGATTTTAGGGATTAGATGTGAGGTTATGTTTAATAATACAGAGAGAACAATAAAAATAATAAAAATAAAAAAGGTATAATAAAAGGACTATAAGCAAAAGTAAGAAGAGTCGGGAGTTGATCATGATGATGGCTGAAAGTAGGTAACATTTTGATGTTGATGGTGGTTCTTGCTGGAAGTTTTGGTTTGTCCCTTTTTGTTGTTTTTGTTGTGTTTTTTTTTTTTGATTTCTTTGTCTGGTGATAGTACTGCCATCTGTTCCTGGTATTTCTCCTATAATAGAAAAACAAAATTAGAATATAGTTTACCAAATGTAACAGCGTAATTTATTTTACAATAGTGTATGTAAAGATAAACTTACTCCTCCGCCATCTGGTCCTGGTATTTCTCCTATAATAGAAAAACAAAATTAGTATATAGTTTACCAAATGTAACAGCGTAATTTATTTTACCTATCTCACATCTATTCCCTAGGCCTACTTTTGGTCGGTTTGTCTTACCGTGGGAGGAAGGCTTATCTTTTTGTTGCACAATAGTGTATGTAAAGATAAACTTACTCCTCCGGTTGTGGGCTAGGCCGCAATGGCCACACGGTAAGGACCTCAGCCCCCTCAGCGCGGCAAGCCGCTACGCCACAACACGCAGCGTGGCAATTACCTCACTAAGGTGGCAATGGCGGTTTTGGTGAACCAAATCAACCACGACCTCCAGAGTGGCGTAATCCCCATTGCAGGTTATCGAGGGGGTCCATTTTGGGTTAAAAGTTCCCTATTTCTGGCTTCAAATACCCTATTTCGGCATAAAAGTTCTCCATTTTGCTCCCAGTTCCCAAATAAAACCGTTAAACTCACCGATTGGATCTATTTGCGGCGTATCAAGATCCGCGGGTAGGTTCTCTTTGTCTCCGGATTCCGTCTGGGACACGGTTCGTGGCAGACATACGCTTTCCGCGTGAAGGAGACCCAATCCGCTCTTTTCGCAGCACCCAGCACTGCAACCGGCCTTGCCTTTAGGGCACCGCTTTGCTTTACACAGAGCCAAACAACTTATCATGGCTGTTCTAAACAGGAAATTTTATGTAGAATTGATATAACAAAATTAAACACACTGCTAAAAGAACCAGAACAGAGTAAACGAAACATAATCATCACAGATGAAGACACCCGGTTTTGGTTTTGCCCTTACAAACCGCTTAGCTTAAAAAAGCGCCAAACATCATAAGGGAAAGAAATCGTCTTGTTATGTTTAGCTTGTCAGCTGTCTACGAAAGTTAATCCACGCTCAGTTCTTGGACCACATTTTACCCTTTTTCAGAAACAAGATGAAGAACACGAATCACAAGACGAGAGATTGGGAAGTGGGGGTGAGCAAGGCGAGGGGCGTGCCGGGCGGACATGACTAGGGTTAAAGGAAACTCTGGCCGTTGGCAAACGACAAGAAGAACACGAATTTTTCTTACCGTTGCTCTTGGGACTTCCATTTGCCGGCAATATGCCGGGCGCTGTCCCCGTTCCTGTTGAGAATGTTCGGATCTGCACCCAAAACCAAAAGTCCTTTCAGAATGTCTATGTAGTTGTTCTTAAAATAAAAAAACTATTGGGTAAATTTTGGTAAATTACGTTAATAAACACAATGTTTTTATTTAAAAATTCTTTTCATAAATCGCGTATTTTATGATAATGTGATATTTTCACCCCGCGCTATATAATTCTGTAGAATGTGACTCTAGATGTTATCACAAGAGCAGGTTAATAATAATCCATATATTATATACAAACAAATACAATTAACATAAATTACAGTTTATTCAGCAAAATCTTACTGAAACAGCAATATGAAGCGGTGTGTTGCCGTGGAAATCTTGGCAATTCAGATCAGCTCCATAACTAGCAAGAGTGACAACACAACCTACAATTATAAAACCAAAATATATAATATAGCGAAAAATGCGCAACTAAAAATCAAAAAATCGCCATATTTTTAATTAAAAGGTTGTTTTTTTTTTGTAAGAAACAACTATAAAATTTTAAAAAAATGGCATTTCGTGACGAATTACAACGGAGTTGTATTCTGTATAGTTAGTTTACCGTACTCATCAAAAATCATTATCATAATGGTCTAAATTTTTCATTTCGTCGTTACTCTGACACAATAAGTCACAATCGTCATAAAATACTCGTAATTGCGACTCTTTTTATCCCTTAACATACAAACAATACAAACAAAATATGTCAGAGTAACGACAATTTAGTAACTAGCAACTGGACAAGCCAAATATGCTAATTTCCTAAAGTCCACTCAATGTTTAAGCTGAATTCTCCACTCCAAATTTTTGTCTTTTGATGTGGAAGATCTTAAAAGATTTTTCCGACGCGCCAATCAAACAAACAAGCAAGCAAACAAAAATACCTATGTTTCCTTTGTGAGTATGCAAGTGGAGCGCAGACTGTCCTGAGGAGTTTTGAGTGTTGATATTCAAAGAATCTAGGGGAGCTGTGGCCAGCAAAGCTCCCAACGGCTAAAATTAAATTATTAGTTTAAATTATTTTATTATTTTATTTAAATTTTCAATTATTAAAAATATTTCTTTTTATTTTAAGGCGTTCGCTTTCGAATAAAAATATAAACAAAAAAATAATTTTATTGATAATAGTCATGATTAATTAAATAACAATTAAATTAAAAAATGACCTGTTTTGAAACGGCAATGTGAAGAACCGTATTTCCAGTGCTGGTTTCCATTTCCTTGAGAGCGTCGGGCGACGCTTCGATTAGCGTTTTTATTATTCTGAAATAAAATTTATTTACTAAAAAAATCTCAACGAGGGAAACCATAGGCGGGCAGCCTCCTAGCTTTTTTTGGGGAGGGGGTATACCCAACCCCCGAAATTTAGGGGGGTGTCCCAAAAAACTTTTTCTGGGACCCCCCCCCAAATTTTGGGGGGGAGGCGTGTCCAGGGTACCCCCAAATTTTAGGGGGCTTCGGCTATAATCGGGATTTTTGGGGGTATAACCACCCTGCCCACCTTTAAAACGAAACCCAATATGGGTGGGGCGGGAGCGCCGCCGGGCGATTTAACACTCGCTGGTGCTTTAAAAAAATGGCAAAAAACCCACTTACTCTCTAGTTTTATTCCCGTTGTTCTGTTGCATGGCTTCGAAGAGGGGGGACCGCCCTTTTAGTCGGACGTTCAATTCGGCCCCCTTGCTGATGAAGGCGTGGAGGCAGAGGGGGTTACCGGATTTCACCGCTATGAACGAAGGCGTCGCCCCTTCGTTGTTCAGCGCGTTCAAACATGCACGAGCTTCGGAGAATTCGCACAGGGCCTGTAAAACACTGCAAAATTAAATTGGAAACCATAAATGAACAAGGGGGGTAGGGTGGGGTCCACTCCAAAAAATCAGAAAAAAATCCAGGGGGAGCCCTTTCCCCCAAATTTTCGAATTTTTACCCCTGACCCTTTTCTAGATTTTGAAATCTGACCCCCCCTCCCCTCTCGAGAAAATTTTAAGTACTTTTTTTATACTAAATTTTCTTCCAAAAACGTGAATTTTTAACACAAATTCATGTTTTTACACCCTTTTTATACCTGAATATCGCTTTTTATTCAATAAAATGTAGTATTATCCTATAAAAACCTATTATTAAACCTTTAATGGTTTAAAAGTATTTTGCTTCGAAAATTGGACCCCACCTGACCCCCCTCTAGGTTTCAAAATCTTCCACCCCGGGTCGACCCCCCTAGAAAGCTAGGGGGGTTCGAGGTTCGACCCCCCCCCCTAGGACCCCCCTCCTAGATTTTGAAATGTCATTTACCCGGGGTAAATACCCCCCTAGCTTTTTGGCCGTGTTCATCTATGTTGGAAACAATATTTTTTACAACAATTAGGATTTTTTACGTTTAACACGAGGCCTAATAAAAATGAGAAACATTTACTTATTATAAATTGTTTCACTAAACGATTGGAATTTAAATTTATATAGATATCCTTTAGAAATACGCGGCCTAATGAAAGTGCGCAACATTTCATCATAGTTTTTATAATTGTTTTCACTGAAAAATTGGCAATACAAGAGTTAAATCCATAATATCCAGTGAAAAAAACAAAACAAAACAAAACAAAACACAATTCCGTGGCAACATGGGAATCAGTGAATGCGTTGAGTTTTAGCGTGTAAAACGCCGTTTTGGCACTGCACTACCCCTACAGATTTTAATACAGTAAAATGCATAAATGTTAAAAGTTTCTGCAAAAGGCTCAATGTGAGTATAAAATAAAAATTTATGGCATAATTTGTAAAATTTTTGCGCCGTTCCTGCAATCGGATCTGCGAATCTGCAAAAATACCTTTTAAAAAACAACCTATTGTATCAAAATTTAAACAATCGTCTTACGTTCCAGCGCAGTAGGAAAACCTTTTTTAAATTTCGATTAACAATTCAATGTGGGATAGAACTCAGACATGGTATATGCAGCGACCGTATCACATCCCACCTTTACAGCTCACACTGGCAGCGAGACCTTTTTTCATTCCGCTCAATGTCGCGGGGTTCTTTAAATCGTTATATAAAAAAGTCAGTGTGAGTTCCGAGCTAATCAATGTGTAGTAATCCCTAAAACCAACCCGGAAAACGGTATGCCGTTTAAGATTTTTTTAGCACCGTTTTCGGCGAACAAACGAATCAACAAACCGAGAGACAAACCGACACAGTAACCAACCTCACCTCTATTACGGCGCTGCTGACTTTGGCGGCGTGGTGGAAGGCGTTATTTCCGTCGATGTCCGGCTTGTCGGCGGCGGCGCCAAGGACCATCAGGATCCGGACCATTTCCGGATTGTTCTGATCCACGGCGATATGCAGAGGCAGGAGATTTTCGGGAGACGAAGTTTTGGAAAGCATACTAAATCAGACATGTGCACTGCCCCCCCCCCGGGTTTAACGGGGGGGGCATAGAGGGGGGGGGGGGGAAGGTTTTAATTAAATGGGGGGGGGGGTTAAGTTATTATTGCTTTTTATTTTGGGCGGGGGGGGGGGAAAAAAACAAGGGGGGGGCAAATCCCCCAATAAAGCGGGGGAAGGAGTGAGCGTTTCCAGACCGTGCACAGGTCTCATAATTAGATGAGCCTGTGCACTTTTGACCTTCAGAGGGGTGGGGGGGGGGGGGGGGCGGGGGGAATAAATTTCAGGAGCTAGCTGCAGAGGTCTCATTAACCTATTGAGCTCCGATTTTGACTTTCAAAATTTCAGGACCTAATTTCGCGAATAACAATTAAAGAAAGCCTACTAATATTACATAGCTCTGGGGAGCTCAGAGCTCAACAGCTCAGAGCAGAGCTACAAAGCTCAGAGATCTATAGCTCCGGAGCTACATATTTTGGAGCCCCGAAGCCGTCTCCGAAATTCCATAGCTCGGTACTAATTATGTAATAATTTCGTGAATAATTAAGCGCAATGCCATAAATGATTTTGTCAAAAAACTTTTAAAAATTAAATTTTTCCCAAAACTTTAAAATAATAAAAATAGGCCTAAAATGAGGATAGAATAATTTAAAATATTATTTTAAGCTTGAATGAGCCTGAAATTGCTTTTTTGAAAGCGGAGCTACGAAGCTCTCTCAGCTTTAAATAGCTGGAACACCAGAGACAGAGACCGAAGCTCAATATTGGCGGTTGCTTACATAACTAGTTTAAACAAAAAACCTAATTTCCTAACTTTTTTATTTACAAGCCTGCCTTATTATTATTATTGCAAAAGTAGTCAAAAGTGAATTTATTTAAAAATTAACAGCTTCTTGATTTTAAGTTAGCCTAGACAATTGGAAGAACGCTTTAGACTAGACATTTCGTTTATTTATCTGGATTTGTAAAAATGTTGTAAAAAAGTACTTGTAACCATACATGGGCACGTCGGTCCGGAGTGGGGGGGGGGGGTTAAAATCCGGAGAAACGCAAAATACCCATATCGTTTTTTTTTCTGGAGTGCATTTTACACATCGTTTTTCGATTTTGAAGGCAAAATATGTAAACGCTTATTTTAAATCAAAAAGCCCTTTTTATAGCATTTTTGAGCTTTTTATTGCTTAAAACATTTATTTTGATCTCAAAACTTAAGTTTGGAGGCAGTTAGAAATCATTTTAAACACATTTTCTTTCTTCATGTTTCCAAAATGGGAGAGGAGGGGGTAAGACCTTCTCTCCGCGAGGGGACGTTGCACTCCTCCTTCTCAAGAAATTTCGGGGCGCCCAATCCCCCCGTGCCCCATGTATGCTTGTACAGTTGTAACGTTTGTGAGGAAATGTGCTTATTCCCCCAAGGAAACCTGTGTTTTTAATGTTGTAACAACTGATTAATAGGAATTTTTGGCTTAAACACACCTTAGTAAGACGCTTAATGTTCAGGTAAATTCTAAATCCGTAACAATTGTAAAATGCGCTTTCTACGTTGGCTCAAAAAGAGGGGGAGTATGATACAAAAACGATGAAACAAAAAAGGTTATCGAACCTTAATTAAAGTAAAATTATTCCCTCTTCGATAATTGCATAAAAAACTGTTCATCTGTAATCTCATTAATTATTTCATTAGGTTTATCACAATCCTCTAAAGCTTTTACTAACTTTAAAATTTTAGTCTTTCTTTAACGAAAAATTTTTAAAAAGAACCGTAGGGATAACTCCCTAGGTGAGCTCGATCCAAAAGGCGAAATCTTTTTTTTAACAATAAATAAAATTTGAAAAAAAGAGTATGGAGGAATAAATGTTTGTCAAACTTTAATTAAAAAATCCCAACTTTTAAAATAAATCATTTTAAATTTTATACCAATAATATTTCAAATTACGATTAACAGAAAAAATAAACAATAAGGAAAGAAACGTAAACTCTAAAAAAGTAGTTTATCCATTTTTAGCGTATTTTAAACAATAACAAAATTTAAAAAAGTTGATTTTGAAAATTCCAAGAACTTAGAGGTTGTCCAAAAATACACATTTTATTTTATTTATCATTATAATATACTACTTTTAAAAAGTTATTTTTTAACATTTAATAACAAAAAATTAAATTAAAAATTTACAAAAACAAGAAAAATCAAACCATACAAACTAACATGATAAAAAAATTCATATTTGTAACAAAAAAGAAAATATCGATAAAATTTTGAAGAAAAATTAGAGTTAAACTTGAAAAGTTTTTAAATAAATTAATGTAATTAATCTTTTTTTTTTTTTCCCACCCCCCCCCCCCCCCTCTCAACCCTAAACATAAAATGAGATCAGTTTGTTTTAAGATTCCTAACCTGTAACTGTAAACAGATTTTAATTAAAAATGTCGCTTTTTAATCAGTTTCCATTTTATATAAAAATAAATTTTATTTCAGGCCACATATTCCAACGCCCTGGACGCTCCCATGATCACGTGAATTAGCCTGAAATCCTCCAGCCCCAATCAGATTCTTTCCGCGCGCCACTTTCGACGCCGAAGCGGCTGCCAAAAACGACGGCGACGAAAAAATTATCGACCAATCACCGGCACTCCGAAAAAACACGAACAGAACAAGCGAAATTACACGGAAAAATCATCAATAACCAGGCGAAAAGGGACGGAAAAATCGATGACGAGGCGAAAGGCGACAAGAAAATCGATAATCAGGCGAAAGGCGACGCCAAGGGTGGTGATAGTTTGGCGAAAGGCGACGGAGCGGGAACAACAGTCTGAAATTCGCGCAGGAAATGTCAATTTTTCGCTCCAAAGACATTCAAGAGGCCAGAAAATGTTCCAACGCGGCATGGCTTGCAAGGACCTCTTCAAGCTGATAAGTGAGCCAATTTAAATAGGTTAAATTAATTTATTGTTTGTATTAAATATTGAATGAATAAAATCTGTCTTTTTCTACTGCGTTCCCACGCTGAGTTTTTGAAAACCACTAAGGATTATGTGAGGTAGGTTTTATACCAGGAACTGAGTTTTACAAAGCATATTATCTTTGTTATTAATTACAAATTAAATTATAATTAAATTAAATAAATTATAATTAATTATAATTATATTAAATTAAATTAATGTAATTTATTAAATTACATTAATTTTATGGGTTCAAAAAACTTTTCAGAGTTTACCAACTTTGCCTTAATGACTGTTTTTTCACTTGCCAAAATTTTCAGTTCAGTATTATTCTTTTTTGTTACAAATATGAAATTTTTTATCATGTGCTTGAGTTTGTATGGTTTTGTAAATTTTTTCTTGTTTCTTGTAAATTTTTAATTTAATTTTTTGTTATATAACAGTGTTAAAAAATAAACTTGTTTTACAAAAGTAGCTCATATTACCGTAAATGACTTAATAAATAAAAACTCAAAATGTCGTAAGAGTTAAAAAACTTGTGATATTTTTGGTATACACACCTCTAAGTTCTTGAATTTCAGGTAAAATGTGGAAAGCACTTTTTAAATTTTGTTATTTGTTTACACTAAAAATGTGCAACCGCTCAGAAAATCGCGAACGTAAACGTACTTTTTTTAAGAGTTTACGTTTTATATTATCCATCTATTGTTTGATATTTTTGAGCATTGGTTTTATAAAATCCCCAGATTAAGTACTCTACGCCAAATATTATTGGCTATAAAATTTAGAAATGATTTTATTTTAAAAGTTGGGATTATTATTTAATTCAAAGTTTGAACAAACATTCTATTCCTCCCATAAGCCTCTTTTTGTACAGAATTTTATTTATTGTTATAGCCAGCAAAAAGGATTTGACCAGTCTTCTTTCCGCGATCGGAGCTCACCCCTTATGGGAAGCCGTACATATCGCCTCATATCTGGGAACCGTGGCTTATTTTAAAAAATTTCTTCCTAAAGAAACTAAAATTTTAAAGTAAGTAAAACTTTAAGGAATCGTAATAAACCTAATGATAATTAATAGATTACAGACTAACAGTTTATATGCAATTATCGAAGAGGGAATAATTTTACTTTAGTAAGGTTCAAAAACCTATAATTTTTGTTTCACCGTTTTTGTATCATACTTCCTCTTTGAGCCAACGTAAAGCAAGTGGATTTGCAATTCGTTAGATTTACGCAATACAAAATTACCTGAACATTAAGCGTCTTATTAAGGTGTGTTTAAGCCAAAAAATCCTTTTTAATCAGTTGTTACAACGTTAAAAACACAGATTTTCCTTTCAAATAAACACATTTCTCTACAAACGTTACAACTGTACAAGCATACATGGGGGGGACGGGGCAATTCTAGAAGGGGGAACCCCCCCCCCCCAGGGGGAGAAAGGTTAACCCCTCCCCCTCCCCAAATTTGGAAACATGAAGAAAAAATGTGTTTAAAATGATTTCTAACTGCCTCCAAACTTAAGTTTTGAGATCAAAATGAATGTTTTAAGCAATAAAAAGCTCAAAAATGCTATAAAAAGGGCTTTTTGATCTAAAATTAGCGTTTACCTATTTTTCCTTCAAAATCGAAAAACGATGTAAAATGCACTCCAGAAAAAAAACGATATGGGTATTTTGCGTTTCTCGGATTTTAACCCCCCCCACTCCGGACCAACTTGCCCATGTATGGTTACAAGTATTTTTTTACAACATTTTTACATCCAGATAAATAAACGAATGTCTAGTTGAAGCGTTCTTCCAATTGTCTAGGCTAACTTAAAATCAAGAAGCTGTTAATTTTTAAATAAATTCACTTTTGACTACTTTTGCAATAATAATAATAAGACAGGCTTGTAAATAAAAAAGTTGGGAAATTAGGTTTTTTGTTTAAATTAGTTATGTAAGCACCCGCCAATATTGAGCTTCGGTCTCTGTCTCTGGTGTTCCAGCTATTTAAAGCTGAGAGAGCTTCGTAGCTCCGCTCTCAAAAAAGCAATTTCAGGCTCATTCAAGCTTAAAATAATAATTTAAATTATTCTATCCTCATTTTAGGCCTATTTTTATCATTTTAAAGTTTTGGAAAAAATTTAATTTTTAAAAGTTTTTTGACAAAATCATTTATGGCATTGCGCTTAATTATTCATGAAATTATTACATTATTAGTACCGAGCTATGGAATTCCGGAGACGGCTTCGGGGCTCCAAAAAATGTAGCTCCGGAGCTATAGATCTCTGAGCTATGTAGCTCTGCTCTGAGCTGTTGAGCTCTGAGCTCCCCAGAGCTATGTAATATTAGTAGGCTTTCTTTAATTGTTATTCGCGAAATTAGTACAAAAGTAAGGATGAGCTCCGGAGCTGCGAAGCTCCTGGATTCCTCTGAAAGTCAAAAATCGGAGCTCAATAGGTTAATTATGAGACCTGTGCACGGTCTGGAAACGCCCTCCTTCCCCCGCTTTATTGGGGGATTTGCCCACCCTTGTTTTTCTTCCCTCTCTTTCTCTTTTCCTCCCCCTCTTGCCCCTCCCCCAAAAAAAAGCAATAATAAATAACCTCCCCGCTCAGAAAAAATCGCCCCCCCCCCCCCCCCCTAATAATACTTGTCCCTGGGCCGGGGCAGTGCGCATGTCTGATTTTAGTATGCTTTTTGAAACTTCGTCTCCCCGAAAATCTCCTGCCTCTGCATATCGCCGTGGATCAGAACAATCCGGAAATGGTCCGGATCCTGATGGTCCTAGGCGCCGCCGCCGACAAGCCGGACATCGACGGAAATAACGCCTTCCACCACGCCGCCAAAGTCAGCAGCGCCGTGAGAGAGGTGAGGTTGGTTACTGTGTCGGTTTGTTCTCGGTTTGTTCTCGGTTGGTTTGTTCGCCGAAAACGGTGCTAAAAAAATCTAAGCGGCATACCGTTTTCGGCGAACAAACGAATCAACAAACCAGAGACGAACCCGACACAGTAACCAACCTCACCTCTATTACGGCTACTATTTGGCGGCGTGAGTGAAGGCGTTCCAAAAAAAAAAAGCTTGTGGCGGCGGCGCCAAGGACCGTCAGATCCGGACCATTTCCGGATTGTTCTGATCCACGGCGATCTAAAGAGGCCAGGAAATTTTCAGAAAACAAAGTTTGAAAGCGTAGAAGCTTCGTTGCACTTCCCCCGGGGTTTTATTAGGGGGGGGTGGGGCGTTTTTATTAAGGGGGGAGGTTTATTTTATTATTGCTTTTTCATTTTTGGGCGAGGGGCAATAAAACAAGGGTGGGCAAATCCCCCAATAAAGCGGGGGAAGGAGGGCGTTTCCAGACCGTGCACAGGTCTCATAATTAACCTATTGAGCTCCGATTTTTGACTTTCAGAGGAATCCAGGAGCTTCGCAGCTCCGGAGCTCATCCTTACTTTTGTACTAATTTCGCGAATAACAATTAAAGAAAGCCTACTAATATTACATAGCTCTGGGGAGCTAAGGGAACTACAAAACAGCTGGGAGCAGAGATACAAATCTCAGAGATCTATAGCTCCGGAGCTACATATTTTGGAGCCCAGAAGCCGTCTCCGAAATTCCATAGCTCGGTACTAATTATTTAATAATTTCGTGAATAATTAAGCGCAATGCCATAAATGATTTTGTCAAAAAACTTTTAAAAAAGTAAATTTTTTCCGAAACTTTAAAATAAATAAAAATAGGTCTAAAATGAGGATAGAATAATTTAAAATATTATTTTAAGCTTGAATGAGCCTGAAATTGCTTTTTTGAAAGCGGAGCTACGAAGCTCTCTCAGCTTTAAATAGCTGGAACACCAGAGACAGAGACCGAAGCTCAATATTGGCGGTTGCTTACATAACTAGTTTAAACAAAAAACCTAATTTCCTAACTTTTTTATTTACAAGCCTGCCTTATTATTATTATTGCAAAAGTAGTCAAAAGTGAATTTATTTAAAAATTAACAGCTTCTTGATTTTAAGTTAGCCTAGACAATTGGAAGAACGCTTCAACTAGACATTCGTTTATTTATCTGGATGTAAAAATGCTGTAAAAAAATACTTGTAACCATACATGGGCAAGTTGGTCCGGAGTGGGGGGGGGGGGGTTAAAATACGAGAAACGCAAAATACCCATATCGTTTTTTTTTCTGGAGTGCATTTTACACATCGTTTTTCGATTTTGAAGGCAAAATATGTAAACGCTAATTTTAAATCAAAAAGCCCTTTTTATAGCATTTTTGAGCTTTTTATTGCTTAAAACATTTATTTTGATCTCAAAACTTAAGTTTGGAGGCAGTTAGAAATCATTTTAAACACATTTTCTTTCTTCATGTTTCCAAAATTGGGGAGGGGGATGGGTTAACCTTTTCTCCCACCGGGGGGGGGAGTTGCACCCTCCTTCTCAGAATTTGGGGGCCCCCAATCCCCCCGTGCCCATGTATGCTTGTACAGTTGTAACGTTTGTAGAAAAATGTGTTTATTTGAAAGGAAATCTGTGTTTTTAACGTTGTAACAACTGATTTAATAGGATTTTTTTGGCTTAAACACACCTTAATAAGACGCTTAATGTTCAGGTGATTTTGTATTGCGTAAATCTAACGAATTGCAAATCCACTTGCTTTACGTTGGCTAAAAGAGGAAGTATGATACAAAAACGATGACACAAAAATGATAGGTTTTTGAACCTTACTAAAGTAAAATTATTCCCTCTTCGATAATTGCATAATAAACTGTTAGTCTGTAATCTATTAATTATCATTAGGTTTATTACGATTCCTTAAAGTTTTACTTACTTTAAAATTTTAGTTTCTTTAGGAAGAAATTTTTTAAAATAAGCCACGGTTCCCAGATATGAGGCGATATGTACGGCTTCCCATAAGGGGTGAGCTCCGATCGCGGAAAGAAGACTGGTCAAATCCTTTTTGCTGGCTATAACAATAAATAAAATTCTGTAAAAAAAAAGAGGCTTATGGGAGGAATAGAATGTTTGTTCAAACTTTGAATTAAATAATAATCCCAACTTTTAAAATAACATCATTTTTAAATTTTATAGCCAATAATATTTGGCGTAGAGTACTTAATGAAAGAATTTTATATGAAACCAATGCTCAAAAAATATTAGAACAATAGATGGATAATATGAAACGTAAACCTTAAAAAGGTACGTTTTACGTTCGGCGATTTTCTCTGAGCGGTTGCGCATTTGTCCATTGTAAACAAAAATAGATCAAAATAAAAAAGCTTCCGCATTTTTACCTGAAATTCAAGAACTTAGAGGTGTGTATACCAAAAATGTCACAAGTTTTTTTAACTCTTGCAATAAAATTGCATGAAAATAACATTATAAAATTAATTTGTTATGATTAAATATTATTATATATTTTTTGAAAATTATTTTACGACATTTTGAGTTTTTATTTATTAAGTCATTTACGGTAATATGAGCTACTTTTGTAAAACAAGTTTATTTTTTAACACTGTTATATAACAAAAAATTAAATTAAAAATTTCAACAAAAGAAAAATTTACAAAACCACAAACTTAGGGCACATGATGATAAAAAATTCCATATTTGTAACAAAAAAGAATAATACTGAACTGAAAATTTTGGCAAGTGAAAAAACAGTCATTAAGGCAAAGTTGGTAAACTCTGAAAAGTTTTTTGAACCCATAAAATTAATGTAATTCAATAAATTAATTAATTAATTAATATAATTATAATAATTAAATTATAAAATAAAAATGAAAAAAAAAGCAGTAATATGCTTTGTAAAACTCAGTTCCTGGTATAAAACCTACCTCACATAATCCTTACTGGTTTTCAAAAACCCAGCGTGGGAACGCAGTAGAAAAAGACAGATTTTATTCATTCAATGTTTAATACAAACAATAAATCAATTTAACCTATTTAAATTGGCTCACTTATCAGCTTGAAGAGGTCCTTGCAAGCCATGCAGCTTTGGAACATTTCTCTGGCCTCTTGAATGTCTTTGGAGCGAAAAATTGACATTTCCCTGCGCGGAATTTCCAGAACTGTTGATTTCGCCGCTCCGTCGCCTTTCGCCAAACTATCACCACCCTTGGCGTCGCCTTTCGCCTGATTATCGATTTTCTTGTCGCCTTTCGCCTCGTCATCGATTTTTCCGTCCCTTTTCGCCTGGTTATTGATGATTTTTCCGTGTAATTTCGCCTGTTCGTCGCCGTTCGTCGTTTTTTCGACGAGTGCCGGTGATTGGTCGATAATTTTTTCGTCGCCGTCGTTTTTGGCAGCCGCTTCGGCGTCGAAAGTGGCGACGACGGAAAGAATCTGATTGGGGCTGGAGGATTTCCAGCTAAATGTCACGTGATACATGGGAGCGTCCAGGGCGTTGGAATATGTGGCCTGAAATAAAATTTATTTTTATATAAGATGGAAACTGATTAAAAAGCGGACATTTTTAATTAAAATCTGTTTACAGTTACAGGTTAGAAATCTTAAAACAAACTGATCTCATTTTATGTTTACAAAAAGAAGACCTAGGCACTCAAAACCTTAAATCTAAAATTGGTTTAATTTTGATTATTAAAAAATAAATAAGAACATTTTTTTTTCCAAAAAAAAACCGGGTAAAAAGTCGAGTAAAAGTATGTTTATCGATTATCTTTTTTTTTGTGAAAATGGTCGTACTCGTTTCTAACTGATTGGATTTGAACCAAATTTAATATTTCAGCTTTTGTCTGCCTAGGCTTTTTTATGCTGAGTTTAATTGAAATACGTTGATTATTAACGAATCGTTTTTAAAAAAATTGTGATACCTTCAGAAAGTAAAGTAAAACTAAATAATTTTTTACAAAACATAAACTAGGCACTAAAGAAAAGGCAAAAACTAAACCCAACTTCAAATGCGAATCTTGTTTATGCTTTACCTTTTAGCTCAAAGTTCTTAAAATTTTTCCACGTTTTTTAAAAAAACACCAGCAAAATACAAACACTAATCATAACCAACCTAAACCAACCGACCAACCCTAACTTAAAACAAACATAACCTAATCCCAACCAAACCACAACTTTCGACTTTTTCCTAAACACTAGCAAAACACAAAACCTAATCCTATATCCGAACCATTTTTTTTTTACTTTCTGTTTACATTA
>JASAMX010030952.1:0-22962 GCA_030248175.1 Microlaimidae sp. YZB2_3 | reverse complement strand
GGAACCGATTCCCGTTTACCAATTCATTGCTCTGGAAAAAGTGTTAAATTATAAAACGAGTCACAGTGGACAGACGCGAGTCTTCTTGGCCAAACTATTTTCGATTGTTATGTTTTTTCCTCGTTCCAGGTCCAAGGTGCGGGATATGGAAGCGATTCGACCGCACGTGAAAGTGATCTCCGCCCTCCTCTCAGTCGTTCTCAATATCGAGGAGCAGAGGCGACTGGCGGAACAGAGCCAGGTCTTCTTAGCCGTTGCCAAATCCGTGTTTTCCAGTTTAGGTAATGTTACTTTGCTCGTTTGTACGTCTGTTGGTTTTGTTTGTTTATTTTGATAAAATCACACGTGGGAAGCGAAGGGAGGGATTAGATCCTCAGCATCTTGAAAATGCCGAAACATAACTATCCTCCCCTTAAATTTAGAATAATTGGAAACACTTATCACAAATAGGTAGTCAGGTGTATTTGTGGGAATCATGGGGTTATATATCATTGTTGTTGTTCTATTTGAAAATTTTGAGTTAGTGAAAACAACCCAACCAACCAATCTCTCCAGTAATAAAATAAATTTAAAGCTAAAAAACAAAATTGATATACCGGTGAGGTCATCTACCGTCTTAAAATTCTAGGCAAAAACTTTCCCAGTTATTTTATTCAAAATACTAAAAGCTTAAAATTTTTCAAAGTATAAATTTGAAAGCCATTAATTTTTATTCTTATGACATATGACATCATTTATTATGACATCAATAATTTTTTTGCAAATATTTTTTTGTTTTTAGAAGATATGAGCCTTCTAGTCCGAAATATTACAAAAGAAGCTAAATCTTTGGTTCAAGCTCAAACGTAAAATTTTTTAACTTTAGTTCTTTTTAATTTCTGCGGATTTAAGATATTCACAAAAGTAATTTTGGCGAAACAATATTTTTTAAAACCAGTGAAGAATTTTATCAATCAAAAATTTGCACTGTTTGCTATGCTATATAATATGAACTTTATTTAGTAGAAAAATTAATCTGTTGCCGTGTTATAAAAGAAATTTTTTTAGTTGCTCACTTTTTCTTCTTGACAACGAACATAAGGAACTCGTGGCGGAAGTATTTGAAAAGAACGGGATTAATGACGTAATTATATATTCGTTTAAAATTATTTCGGTTTTTATTTTTTTTTTATTATAATTTTCTGTCAAACGTTTTAAATCTTATTTTTTTCGAAAACGTTTTGAGGTTCACAGTTACCGAAACCCCGCATTTACCCCTTCCCGACATGGCCTTTTCCCCCTTACAACCGTTAAACCTTCGTACGACATATGTGAAACCTTCATCTCACTCCTGGTGATGGTATTTTCCTATGACCAATGTCGCACGTAAATCTTATCGCGGTAAACTCTACGTATGACCTACGTCGTACTAAGGCCATTAATTCTTTGTGCGTGTTTAGTGCCCAGTGGGCGAGCAAATTGAAATGGTTAAAGCTGTACGGTAGCAATATGCAAATTTTTGCAACATGAAATATTTTACACCTGCGTAATACACTATATTCGTGAGAAAAATCTGCATCTTCTT
Source organism: Microlaimidae sp. YZB2_3 (assembly GCA_030248175.1). Classification (NCBI taxonomy): domain Eukaryota; kingdom Metazoa; phylum Nematoda; class Chromadorea; order Desmodorida; family Microlaimidae; species Microlaimidae sp. YZB2_3. The sequence goes on along the minus strand of JASAMX010030952.1, from coordinate 21,398 downwards.
GCTACTAACCATTTCTATTTGCTCGCTCACTGGTCACTAGTCGCGCACAAAAATTATGTAATACCTAATTAGGACCTAGGTCATACAAAGGTTTTACGGTTGTAACCGAGAAAATGGCAATCACGAGAACGCCTCTGCAAAAAATAAAAGATAAAATTGAAAAACTAAAATTTTAATCTATATAATTGGTTAGTTGTTTTCTTTTGTCTTTTAGGAATACTTGAAAGAAATCAGGTTACCGGTCACCAGTGGAATAGCGGGACACGTGGCCACGACGGGTGTGATGATGAATGTAGTGGACGCTTACAGGTAAACCTGAACAAAAAAAATGGGATATTAGCAATATTTATTAAATTAAATATACCAATCTTAAATTAAACCGCTGACTGAAAAAGCTGCGCAAAACAGTCGTTTGCAGCGCTTGATATGCTGGGTTTATTTTATTGAAAAAATTGCAAATACTTTTAGTCAAAATCTTTTTTACAAGAATGTAGTTGTCTCAAAGCTTTCTTCTGAATTTTAGATCCACGCTGAGGATAATTAATAACCATTAAGTAATAGACTCGGTAAAATTTCTAGTTATATTTAATTTATTATTAGATAAGTCAGAGTGTAAAATTAGAAATATGATTAAACTTTAAAAAATTAATAAAAAAATCAGTGATTTGTGCCATTGCCATTGCCAAAGCAGTGCCATTGTCGGTTTATTTAAAAATCTCCTTCCATTGTAAGAATAAAACTGACTAAAGCATTTTAGTTATACTATAAAATAATTCGTCTATTAGCTCGCCGAAACGTGGTTCTAAGTTTAATCAAACTTGAAATATGTTTTAAAATATTGTAATCGCATTTTTGGGGGTATTTTGATTGTTTTTAAAAATTTAGTTTACAGATATTTTTTGACGGAAAAAACATTACTGTTTATTTTTTTAAATTAGTAGCAAAAAAAAGCTCGGAGCTCTAGGTGTTGCTCCGGAGCTCGGAGCTCCGGGAAACAACTAGTATTCATGGTTTATGTTATTTGCAGTCACCCGTTGTTCTACAACAACGTGGACGCTTCGACAGGCTTTCACACGAAGAACATTCTCTGCTTTCCGATCAAGGACACACACGGTGAAGTGGTCGGAGTGGCAGAGCTGTGCAACAAAATCGGCCGACAGAGCTTTACACGCTACGACGAACAAATAGCACAGACATTCGCCGTCTACTGCGCCATCAGCATATCACACGTTAGTAAAATTTTATTACAAAAATTCCATGTCCATTATCATGCCCCAGACTTCTATTCATTCAAGCGGAGGGAGCTCCGAAGATCTACCTCTTAAGTGACGATTTTTAAGCTTACTTAACATAGCTTCACTCAAACGCTATGACGAACAAATAGGACAGGCATTCGCCGTCTACTGCGCCATTAGCATAATCCCCGTGACGGTGAGTAAAATATTATATTGATATTATAAAATAATAAAATCACTTACATAGGTCACCGAAGGGGGGGGGGGGAGGGGGGGGCGCACCCCCTCCTACGGCCTCTGAGACCTACCCCCCCCCCTAAGGCCCATTTTTGACCCCTCCCCCCCCCCCCTTCGACCCCCTTGAACTCCTGACCCCCCCTAAGGCCCATTTCCCCCCCCCCCACCAGACCATCCCAAAAAATGCTTAAAAAATGGTCAAATTTCGTCAAAAAATTGTCAATTTTGGTCAAAAAAATGGTAAAAACACCACAAGCACCCCCGGGTGCTTTTATTTCAAAAAAACACCCCGGGATGTGCCCCCCCCCATGGAGGTCAAAAACCTCCACACCCCGGGGTGTGGACCCCCCCCCCTGAGCCGTCGAAGGTCGGTGACCTTCGACGGCTCAGGGGGGGGGGGTCTTTGACTTATAAAATATTATAAGTGATTTTCTTACGCCCCCCATCCAGTATCATGCAGTAGAGCTGCAGGCATTTAAAGCGAAAGAAACTCCGGAACTCCGACCTTTAACCCGTTGCCGTGATGGTCTTTTCCCCGTTACAACCGTTAAAGGTGAAACCTTCCTCTCACGGTGGTGGTATATTCGTATGACCAATGTCGTACGTAAACCATACCGCGGTAAACTCTACGCATGATCTAGGTTGTACTTAGGTCATAAATAATTTTTTGTGGGTGATTAGTTCTCAGTGAGCGAGCGAATTGAAATGGTTTAAACTTAAAGCTATACGGTAGCAATATGCAAATTTTGTCATATTAAATATCCTACGTAATACACTGTCTGTATATAAAATCTGCATATTGCTACCGTACAGCTTTATCCATTTCAATTTGTTCGCTGACTGGGCACTAATCACGCACAAAAATTATGTTTAACGGTTTGACCTAAGTACGACCTAGGTCATACCAAGGTTTTACGGTTGTAACCGAGTAAAATGTAAACACGGGAACGGGTTAAACCAGTATTTCAATTTTATTAAGGATTTTAATTATTCTACCCCAATTTTTAAGACTATTTTTATTGCTTCTAATAAATTTTAAAAAAAATTTAGTTTACAAACTTAAAAATAAGTTCGATCACTCTAGGAGTTTTCTCTGTTTCAAATGGCCAAAGCTCCGGAGCTTGATATTCAAGGCTAGAAACATAATTAATATATAATATATATATTAGAAATGTACCGGTGCCAGACACCGGCGCCGGCTCCAGGTTTTTGGCACTGGGCACCCTAATTTTCGGCCGGTGCCGATGCTAAACATTGGGTGGATAGATATTTTCACGTTTTTAACGGACTAAGCACTAGTTATTTCAATTGATTTGTCCAAATACAATTTTGAGATTTATTAAAAATCGGCAAAAAAATTTCTTAAAATTAGTTTTTCTTTAAATTTTTGCTCTTGCACTATACATAAAATTAAAATATAGCCAATACCAGAACATATTTATATAATATTCATATATATTTATATATCAGGGGCGTAGCCAGGTTTTCGGAAAGGAGGGGGTTGTACTCCATACAAATTTTTTGAAAGGGGGGGTTTTAGGGGGTTGTACTCCGAATTTTCAAAATACCGTAAAAAAGACATTAAAAAAGAGTAAAATTTTTTGCGCTTCGCGCTAGGTGATTTTTTTTGTTGTTATTTGCATTGTTTTTTTAAATTAAACTTAAAAAATTTCCGGTTTAAAAAGGTATAACATTAAAAATCGTGCGATAGCACAAAAAAATTTCTAAAATTGTCTTTGAAATTCATTAAAAACATCACTTAAATGTTGTAAAAAGGTATATAGATGTCGAACGCTGAGCGGAGCGAAGCGCGAGGAAATTTTTTAATATTGTTTTCTTCGGACCCCCAAATTTTTACCTCCGCCAACCCAAAAGGGGGGTTGCCACCCTTACAACCCCCCCTGGCTACGCCCTTGATATATATATATATATATATATATATATATATATCATACAGATTTGATTGTCTTTAAAAGTAATTTCCAGTCTTTTTTTAAGTAAAGCGTATTTCACTGAGAAGAATGTACGTCATAAATTGACCATCATAGGAAGATAATTATAATTTGTTCTCCTCTAAATCCATTACCACCCTTTTTTCAATAACCGGCTTCAAATAAAGTATATACGTGCGAATTTAAATTTTGCATTAAATAATCATCAACAAAGCCTCATTAGTTTGTTTTAAGACTATATCGAATTCCGTTAAGTAATCTTTTGCTCTTTATAATTTTAAGATCCCTCACAAAACTGCCATTTTGTGTAAGAACGATTCTAGCTTTTAAGAAAAAAAAATATCAAACATTGCTTCTTTATTTTGCCAATTTTTTGAGCTAATGTTTTTTTTATGCTAAAAGTCAAGATTTTGTTTGCTTATTTTAAGAAGTCGGAAATAGTTTTTTTAACTTCTAAATTTTAAAAACAATGTGTTTGGAACAGTATAGAATCGAAATCCTGGTAGCGCCTTCAACCGTAACTCGGTGGATTTTTGAACTGATAAAATACTACTATGATCGTCCCTTTTGATTGCTTCGTAGGTTTTCTAATTTTTTGAGCGACATAATTTTTTTGTGTTTTTTTTAGGGGGGAATATAGTACCAAAGGGGTAGATTTTAATTTTTTTTTGCTCTTTTTTTTCTAAAAAAACATACAAACCTATGAACATAAATTGTCTCTTAAAGTTTTATTTTATTTATTTTCCAAATACCCCATTTTTAGCGTTTTTATTACTAGGCCCCAAAATTTTAAGGGGGTGAAAGAGGGACCCCCAAATTGTGTCGGCAATTTTTTGGGTATAAATCCTCCCCTTACCCACCTATGAACTCGGCTAGTCTGAGCAAAGCCGGTAACAATTTCTGGCTTCTTGGACATGGATAATGGGCCTTGGGAAAAAATTTTCTGATCCGGTAGTCGCATTCTGACGCGCGGTTAAAAGTTACCCCAGGACAACTTACCTTTTCTTTGAATTTTTTTAATGTTTTTTTTTTGGTTTTTAAATATTTGCGATATATACTCTTTTTTTACATTTTGTTTGTATTTTTTAGTGTCTTCTATATCGGAAACTGCAGCAAGCAAACAAGAGAAGCACTGTGGCGAGTGAATTGATGGTTTACGATTCTCAATTAAAAGTAAGGTTTGCACTAGTAAATGTTCTTCTTACCCTTCAATGTTATGTACCGCATCCGGAGCGTAGCCTTTTCATAAACAATTTTAAGCTTATTTAACCCTAAAAAATGTTTTAAATTATTTCAGCCAGATTTTAAAAAATTTTTTTAGCGTTTTAGTAAGTTTTGTAAAAACAATTAGCTTACAAAAATATTAACAGAATAATCTCCGGAATCACTTATTAATTATTCATGAAATTAGAACAAAAATAGAGCAGCGAAGAACATCACTAGTTTGCACATTAGAACAAAAAACAGCTTGTATTTCATACCACAATAGATTACGCTATCTAATAGAATTATAACCAAATTAGCAGAGTCGTTTTTCCACGATGCAATTATCTAATATTCCCTAACGCTTCAACTTTTTCTATTCAAATAACAGAAATTATCGCGTGCTTATTAAAAATACTTTTTTTTTGTTTCTATTTTTAAAACTAACACCGATTCTATTTAAGATAAAAATATGCGCAAAGAGCACTATAAACAAATTAAGCAGTTTAAATGGATTAGTTTGAAACTTTGAGACATCCAAGCACCTAATAATACCTATTAGCTTTATTAATTTTTTCACTGTCTCAATCAACTTAAGTACTTTAAATGTAAACAGGATTAGGCGTAGTCATTATAAAAATATCCGTTATATTTTGACCACTGTGTCGATGAATTTATATCGAAAAAAAAACTAAGGAACAAAATATGTGACGTAAGGCGTAGTAAGTGAAAATAAACCTATAAACAGCTGGGAAAATCTTTAAAAATAAAAATGAGGGTTTACTCAAATATTTATTTTTTTGCTGTTTTTAATATACATGGAACGAAATCAGTTGTGTATGTTGACACTCAGACCCAACATAAAATTTTCAAAAAGTTGATAGGTGTAGTATTTAATATATTACAAAGTAAGATTTTATCAAAATTGGATGATGTTTTTGGTACTTTTTTTTCAATTTTAGACCAAATACTAATACGCTCTCCTCCCTCTGAAAATCTGGTTTACGCGTAGGTGTGGGGGTATGTATTAGTCAACAATTTTTCACAATTACAAAGAAACTATAGAAAATGATATAATTAATTGTTTAATTTGAAATTTAATCTGCTTACTTTATTATAATATTTTGGTTTTTTCGTATTTCAGGTGGCTGAGGAGGACGTGCTGCGTCTGAGCCTCCAGGAAATTGCCAAGCCCGAAGTGTTCAATGCGGACTTCGGAAAATTTTTCTTTACACCCCGGCAAATCCTGGGCGGAGACACTCAGGTAAAGCAAAAAATCGGCTCTCCGGCATTGTTTTAGTTAAAGGAGTCCGCGCGGGGATACCTCACCCTCCTCCCATAAGGAAGGGTGACACCTCTTTCTTTTCCCCTTCCGGTTAAGATGCCAATTTTTTTATTTAATTTAATTTAATTATTTAATTTTAATTTAATTATTTACTTATGCCGTTGATGCAACTGCAGAAAGATTAGTTTTATTTCGCTTTTAATTTTTTGCAGAAATTGATTATAAATTAATAAAAGTAGAACCAGTGATTTGATGTTTTAAAATGTCTAATGGGTATAAAATACAATGTTTCGACATTTCCAGTCGGAAGTGCAAAAGTACCGCAGAAGAATGATGAAAATTCAGAGGTTTACCATTCTGAAACTGTCTTGTGGTCGATACACAAGCTGACTTCTGAGCAAATAGGTGTTTTTGCAATTACGCGTTTTATAAAAAGAGGTGTAAAATAGCTTTAATTAAACTTTTAGTATATTATCTTAAAAATAAACTTTTTCGGAGAGAACTTATGAATTCAAACAGGATAATTTGCCCTGTGGAAAAATAGTTTTATGTAAAATAATAGTTTATAAGTGTTTAGCAAGTTAGTCGAGGTGTTGTGTAAGCATTGTTTTTAGAATTATAGTCGGTATGGACGGTGTGACAACCCAAAGTCGAAGCGAAAATAGCCAGGTGCTGAATAATTTAGACAGCCAAATTTATTGAAAAATTTGGCCGATACATGAATTGAACCCGTAACCTCCAAAGTCGAGTCTGGCGTGCTATCCATTACACCATAGGCCGGACAATGAAAGTAGAAAGATAATCGCCTTTTATTAACGCTTGCACTATGAGTTTTCACGGAAGGGACACTGTGTCACAACGGTCAATTTTGAGATTACAGTGTTTAAATTTATTTATTTTATTTTAATGAGCAGATAACAGAACTAATGTTTTACTATGCATAGTCTATGCAACAGTTTAATTCCACTGTATCATCATTTCATTTTTCTTTTCTTTTGTTTTTCTTTTTCTTTTATTTTTTCAACAGCATAAAATTTGCGACTTAATCGCCGCCAACATAAACTATAATTCGTACAAAATATCAACATAGCTATCTGAAATAACTTTAAAGGCTCAAAAAGAGCGCTTATTTAAGTCGGTTTTAAAATTTTTCTTGAATGCATCCAAAGAATCGACAGTTACTTGAGACGGGAGTAGATTGTTCCAAGGTGTAACCACCCTATATGCAAAAAAATTTCCTTGCATTAATTCGACTTTCTTCCACAGCCAATTCAAAGAGATGACCACAGGTGGGCTGCAGTTTAAACTTAAAAATGATTGGCTTGCAAATTGTTTAAGCTATGTATAATTTTAAAGCACTCATATAAATCAGTTTTGTCTCCTCGGTCCTTTAATCTTTCTAAACCTAGGTAATCCAGTCTTTGTTCATAACCAACAGGTAACAACTTGCATTTATAAAACAACCTCCTAGTGAAATTTTGTTGCACTTTTTCCAAAATGTTTATCTTTTTGTAAATAAGGGTTCCAAACTGCACCAGCGTACTCCAGAATTGGTCTAACATAGGACTTATACGTTCTGAGAAGATTATTTCTAGAGTTTGAATTGAATGTTCTAAAAATTAATGATGTCACTCTCATTGCTTTTTTTGCTGTAATTTCACATTGTTTAGAGAATTTCATATCATGAGATATATAAACACCCAGGTCACGCACCAATTTTGTAGTTGCAAGTACATTATTACCAAGCTTATATTTACAAATTAACTTTTTGCTATGATTTCGAATATGAAGAACTTCACATTTATGATCTGATAATTGCAATTGCCAGTCTTTTGACCAGCTGTATATTCTATCTAAATCTTCTTGAAGTCTTAAAGAATGTGGTAGTCTTTAGATAAGATTTTTCAAACAACTTTATGTCGCAAAGAGCAGATGACATAAAGTTTGATAATACTTGACGTTGCAGTACATCACAATTACTTTTATCAAAAGGTCAAGCTTTCGCTTCACGATAGGCTTGCTATTATTGCTTTCTATAATTATGTTATGTGGTATTTCTTTAGCTTATTTTGTTTTCAGATTGAAGCTTGTATTTCGATGTTCGACGATCTCGGATTTATTGACAAATGGAGAATACGAAAGAGAACATTGGCCAGATTTCTTCTTATGGTGCAACGGGGATACCGAGAAGTAACAATGTATTTTTGATATAAATGTTCTGTAACGAGTAAGAAATCACTTTGTAGTAGAAAAAAACATCAAAAATTGTGGTGGCACCTCTCACTAAATTTTTTTAGTCATTAATCATACATAGGAAAGACGGCCTTTTGGATTTGAAAACTTAAGTCTAGCAGTCTAGCTACAAAGAATGTCGATAGTCATAGACTTCAAAAAAGTTCTTTTGGTACACTCAAAAAGTCTCTTTGTGGTTTTTCGAATAGGACAATTGGAAGGTTAAACAAAATGTTGGAGGCTGGGTAGTTAAAATTCGAGAGAAGCATATTTATTATAAAAATTATCGTATTTTCAGAAGTGCACTTTCAATTTTAAAAGAAAAATATGTTAAAAAATTTTAATTCTAGGTTATTCCACTTTTTTATAATGTATTTGTGATCTCTTTTTTTTCTTTTTTTTTTAATTTTAATTATTTAAAACTTATTTCATAAAAGAAGTTGTAACAAATCATTTTTAAAACGTTACTACAATTTCTCCAAAGTTGTGGGTTCACGCTTCTTGCCGTCCATTCAATAGTGGAAAGAAATAAGGTCTTCTATCTGTTAATTAATATATCATGGAAGTCCACTTTGTCTGAAAATCCAGAAGTTTTTAACCAATTATTTCTTTTGTGTATATTGAATTGGAGTATAATATTTAAATCCTTAAATAAAAGGTTGAATTATATGAAAGTCTTATTATTTTGTGTGGGACGTTGCTACAATACGACAAAAATTATATGTTCATTTAAACTTACCTGGAATTTTGAGAAAAATCAATTTTTCAACATTGCAGATCATTTCAAAGCTATAGTTATGCTGATATTTTAAGGTTCCCTACCATAATTGGACTCACGCTTTTGCCACAGCACATTTCGGCTACCTCTTACTAAAAATTCCTGGAGTAAATGAAGCCCTTACGTAAGTTCTATTATTATTTATTATTTTATTATATTATCGCATAGGTGGGCAACCTCCCGTATTTTGGGTGTTGATACAGCCATTTTAAAATTATATTATCTAAAGAATATCAGAGATTTAAGATTATTCATAAATTAAATATTTTGTTAAATATTAATATTGTGCTGTTGTTAATTCTTCGTCGATCAATACTTTATTGTTATTTAAAAAAATAAGATATTATATTGTGTTATGCGAGGAGCAAAATCCTTGAGCGCAGCTTGCCGAGTCATTAACTAGAAACCATCATTTTTTGTTATTATTCAGTAATCTTCTATGGTTTTTCAGAGACCTTGAGAAGTTGTCACTTCTAGTGTCATGTTTGTGCCACGATGTGGACCACAGAGGAACAAATAACGCTTTCCAATTGGCTTCCGTAAGTTTAAAATTTACTTATTAATTTTACTTATTGACTTCCTTCATTATTGTCAAATTTACATCTAACCTGAGTCAATCTATATTTTCAACTATCAATTCTGAAACCATAATGTTTCTATTACATGTTCAGATGTTGTCTGCTATATTAATACATTATTTTAAAGCAAGATGTATTTGATTTTGTTTTTTAAAGTTTCACACTGTTTTTTGTCTTTTTTTTAGAAAACTCCGCTTGCCCAACTGTACAGCTCTGAAGGTTCCGTTTTAGAGGTAAGGAATTATAAAATTTAAATAATGCGTAAAGTATATTAAAAGTTTCTTATTTGTATTATTAATATTTATATTAATATTTAAATGTAATAATATTTTAATAATATTATTTTATTTTAATTTTTTTATAATAGCAAAAACGTTTAACGGTTATTACTCTGTTTTAGCGCCATCACTTTGCACAAACTGCCTGCATTTTAAATATGGACGATTGCAACATTTTCGAAAATCTTGTGTCCAAAGTAAGATTTCAATTAATCGTAAAATCTTTCAATCTGCTTAGATTATATGCTGTTATAACGTCTAAAATACAAAATATTTGCAATTATTTAGGAAAAAATTTTTAAACGAGCAGATTTTGTCATTAGAAGAATTCGTTTAGACGACGATTTTATTTTTATATCAGTATCACTCAGGTTGAACTGAAACCTATACATTATTAAAAACTTTCGGTATAATAAACCGGTCCGTTCGTTAGAGATATAATGCTTAATTAATTTCTTCGTTCCACAATTTTATACCTATTATAGTAGTGACTGTGTTGAAATGCACTGATCTGATTTAAAAAGCGATCAAAAATCTTCTTTTTTTTGGCTGCAAAGAACTCACGAGCTTATATTTAATTGGTCGTTGCAATAAGTATTTAAGATTTTTGTGTTTACAAAGCATTTTTTTAAACACTTTTAATAAATATCACTTGATATCATAAAACTAATGATATTTCATTTTAGTTTTAAGCAGAATACATAAGAAGGTTGATATTACTCAGCTTTAATTTTGCCACCAAGTGCTATACATAAAATATAATAAACCGCTCAATGTTTATTTTATTACAAAGTGTATCTTGTCTCAGTCAGGCCTTAATTTCTAAAGTTTCACTTGGCATGACGTGCGTTCTGTCACTACGCCACAAAACGTCGAATCATGTGCACAACTATTATGTAAAAAAATGTAATAGCCAGCCAGCACCCGTAAATTTGGTATGGTTATATCATTTTTCTCATTTAGGACTATCACCAATTACTGGACCACGTTAGAGATACGATTTTGGCAACAGATGTCGCCCAACACATACGAAAAGTAGCAGCCCTAATGGAAATGATAGAACGTAAGGTTTATGTTTTCGAGGCAATTGTATGGCCGAGTTCAAGTTGAAAGATGAAGTTATAAAGCCGAAGTTATGTTGGGAGTAACTATAATAAGCTTAAAAACTAAATAATAAATGTTTTTTTGTTTACTGAATAAAAGGTTTAGGTTGTCGAGGTTTAGGTTGTCTGTCGAGATAACTGTATGGCCGAGCTTCTGTTAAGAGATGCTAAAAATCAGTATTTTAAACTATAATATTCTTAAAAAGAAAATAAAAAAAATGTTTTTGTTTATTGAGTAAAAATGAAATAAGAGTCGGTTGAGACAACTCACACAATGAGCGGAGTGATTTTTGTCAAACATAGAACGCGCGAAAAAAGAGGGTGGAAAAAGTAAAATTTAAGTAAAAATAGGTCTAAAATGGTTTAAATTTCGCAAAAATAGAATAAGAACTACAAAAATTTTGCTAAAACAGATCATAAAAGGTGAAAATTTTTTAGAATTTTTTTAGAGCGGAAAGCACAGTCAGTAATAAAACGTGGAACCCATTTCCGGATCTTTCATAGTCTTTTTCTCTGCAGTATAAAATTTAAGACTTTTTTGTAATTAAACAAACACCCATACTTTAAATGAGGAATATAATGCTCTATTTCTATGTTATTTTTTATAGAAGGCTACCAAAAAGATCTGAAGAGTCATCATTATCTGCTTATGTGTCTTCTCATGACATCCAGCGATTTGTCAGATCAGACGAAAGATTGGCACTCCAGTAAACTCATTGCAGTAAGTTTTGTTTTTAAAAAAAAAGCATTTAATATCATTATAAATTTACGCCTATTATATATAAATATATATATATATAAATATATATATATATATATATATATATATATATATATATATATATATATATATATATACCTTACCATCACAATTTTTTTGGCCTTCTCGTTTTTGAACCCACCCCTCCCCCTCCTCCATCTCTTCTTGCTTTTTAGCGTTTTACTTTAATTATTGCGAAATGTCTTTATGCGAAAATTGAAATAAATATTTGGAAGCACGCAGAAAGAAAGGTTAACGTCAAGTTTTTTGCGTGCGCCAGTTTTTTGCGCAGAAAGTGTCCGGTTTTTCGCGTGCGCCCTAACCAGTTTCTGGTTGTCTCTGAGAACTGCCTATTTAACGGTCTAGCTTAACTAAACACATTTTCAGGCTCTAGTTTTGTGGGTTCATTATAATTTGGAAAAATTTTGTAGGCCAATATTTACACGGAATTCTTCTCGCAAGGAGATATGGAAAAGGCAATGGGCAACCGTCCCAACCCCATGATGGACCGGGAGAAAGCCTGCATACCCAAGCTCCAGATAGACTTCCTGGATACGGTGGGACTCCCCGTTTTCCAGTAAGACGTATTTCGTATCTTTACATTAATCCACAGTTTTCACAAAGCATTTGATTCGCATATTTTCTATTGCATTAATGGATAAATCTTGCGTAGGAAATAATATGCATATAATTCAGCCGTTTGTGCGCGGTTTTCTATCAAAAAAAACTAAGTTTCTTTGACATTTGCGAACAAATATTTCAACCAAACTGTATGCAAATTGTTTTAATCTTTTTCAAAGTTGGTATCTTAGCTCGGGGCCAAGGCTACAGCGTTTCTATATTTTAGCTCAATCAATATTTTATTAAAGATATAGTGTGATCTAGGCGCTATAGAAATTTAATTTGAAAACGCGTGCAGTTCGACAATGTTTTACACAGTAGAAAAATCATTAAAGGAGCACTGTCACAAATCAAATTCCTATAACGCCCGAACCGGACTGCTCCTTTAATACTGAACCGATTCAGCTGAAATTTAAAAATGTTGTAGCCTTGTAGTGGAGCACTCTAAATACCAAAGTTGAGTTAGGTAGGTTTGGTATTAAAGGAGCAGTCCGGTTCGGGCGTTATAGGAATTAGATTTGTGACAGTGCTCCTTTAAGACAACTGACTTAAATTCGGCAAGCCTTAATATCGACCATCGGCTGTTATATTTGTCATGTGCATGTTATAAAATGAACTGTTTATGGCTAGATAAATGACGTGGCTATCTATATAGCTATACGCAGTTTATTTAATAACTTCGCGCATGTGAAAACTAACAACCGTTGGCCGAAATTAAGTTTGTTACTCAAATCAATTTTAAACTGTCATATTTAGGATGCTAAAAACCCTATTCAAAGACGCGGAACCCGTTTACGAGACTATGTACCACGGTCGTCGCTGCTGGGCTATGATGGGTAAATTCCTGCAGGACAATATCATCAAGGAGCCGGACCAGGCCAAAATCGACATCCTCCGCGACAAGGGGCTGGAAGAAATGGTACTCAAGCGAGTCAACGAGGAAATGTTAGGGTCGCCTAGGTAACACCACACCACCTATTCTAGTACTGATTGAAGACTTGCTGAGCGACTGATAAACTGGGCCTCCGACAAATGTGTAGGCACTTGTATTATTTCCGGAATACGGGTCGCGAAGGTGGGGCCGACAGAGAGTCGGTGTACGGTCGCCACCCATTGATTGAGTGACTGAAAGCGGTAGTTCGGGATCCTTCCGTTTTGTCGGGAGATAAATTGAGTCACAGTCACAGACGGGAGAACAGACCCGACTATTTGTTTTAGGAAGAGTTGGAGAATACGGGTCGCCCGGCTATCACCGATTTTAACCGACTGACAAACCGCGGCGGTGTTGTAAGTGACCGACTTTAACCGACTCACCGATCGGAACCGAGTTTCTACTGTTGATATTTACTATCGCTTTGTCTAATGTCGGAGTAATTTGGAAGGGATAGCGGCCTTCACTGACTCACAGACCGACCGACTAAGTCAATTTCGCAAAGTGAAACTGTAATTTAATACCGGATGAAAAAAATCGGAATGCAGCCGACTCACGGAGCGACTGAGTGACCTACCCGAAGTTCAGACTGATTTACTCACTTACTAGGAAACTCCCAAAAGGTGAACGGATATTTATGTAGGCTACCCGTAAATTTAGGACTAAATTGGATATGACAGAAGAAGAGTCCGACTCTCGGAAAGGTCGTTTTATGGAGTAGCTCTGATACAGATTTAGAGAATATAAACAGACCGACTAGTTGAATAATTAAACAATAGTAACTTTGCATTCCCAGAAGATCAGTATATTTTTCAACGAAAAGCTGTGAAGGTATACGTGTACATCGTCAAAAGCTATCCGATGCTGAGAAGTGCAATAGTAACGATTCTGTAACAAAGTGAAATTAAGAGGCTTTTGGAGGTGTATTAGTAAGGATTTGGGATTTAACTATGCGAAAATCGAGAGCGTTTGAAATACATATTTGCAACGAAATAAGACTTGCTGGCAAACTAACACAGCTTTTTTGAGGTAAGCAACTTCGGAATTTCATTAACACAATTAGTGAAATTGACGGCCAAAAAAAACAATTGAAATTTGCTGATAAAAAACGCTTAATACAGTAACTATCAGAAACGAAACTTCAAAAGATAAAAAATCAAATTAATGGTAAACTAAACGACATCAAAGACGAACACGAACTATGAAATCAAAAACACCTTATGTTTACTTTGTAAACATAGTCGTACAGACCTAGCTGTCAAGATTTTGGATATTATATGGAATCAAATATAACTATAGAAAGTTCAACTGTCACCACAAGTAGTACAAAATATTTGTGTACATGCAAAAATATAATTTTAACCCTAAAATATCAGTGTTGCTCAACTCATTGGTGGTGTCCACAGTTTTAATTTGAAAATAAAACCTCTATAGTTTTTTACGTTTGTTCTCGTTTTGAACTGTTGTCGCATTTGTGATATTCTTTGTCATAATTTAAAATTACTTCGTATAAAAGACAAATTGTTTTTCTTTAAAAAAATGAGGGAAAAATCATTTAAGCTTATATCTAATAGATTTTTAAAAGAAAATATGAAGTCGTTTTTTAAACTCCTGAAAATTTAAGCCATATTGTCTTTTAGGACACCAAGCCAGCAAGCACACGTAACCGAGGATAAGTTTTGTAACATTATACCCTTAAAAGTTTTAAAGCAGTCGACATTCGACATCCCGTCCCTCCTCTCTTTACAAAATCGATAATTTAGCGACGGCTTAACTTTGTTTCCCTCACCCCAATCGAAAAATGTGAAAATATAGAAAACGCGAGATTAAGCGATACCGCTAGATCTAGTCGTAAATCTGCAGAAAGTGTGACATTAGGACGCAGTAAATTTATAATTATTATTGTCGTATTTTGTTCTATTCAACTTTATGAAACATATTACCAGACGAGCTACATCGAAAACGCTTAAAATTTAGAAAGGCCTTTGCATCAATTATGGACGTTAAATAACACAAAACACACAAACAATTATGGACTTTGCGTACTATTTTATAATAAATGAAATGATGAACATTTGTAATCAATGCACAGCAGTACAAATTTTTAGTTAATAACAATTATGTTATATGCCATTGCACCTCGTTGTGATCTGTTATTTTGTTGATAATCTTTTTAGGTTACGTGAAACAAGTGATTTATATTGTTTTTTTGACCGGCGATTTGATAAATTATCGTGCTTTTGGTTGTTTTGAATTTTGTATGCCAAGTTTTTATTTGAATTGTATTCTTCATAATTTGGTTATTTTTTTGCATTCTGTAATTTTTGGTTCCGCTTTGTGCGCTCAGCCATGAGGCCATTCAGAGCACAAAATTGACGTATTTAATGCAGATTGAATCAAAAACTAGTGTAAAATAGACGCGGCTAAAAGTATTATACGTTTAAACGCATATTTTTGTAAGTATGTAGTTCTGATAAATTTGCCAGTAACTTAAGTAGCAGTCAAACAAACAACAGGTTTATATTGGTTTAGGACTCAATCTGCCGTAAATTGATTAAATACGTTGAATCTTATTGAGGTCAGTAACCGAACTATTGGTCTGCTAAATTTTTAAACCTAGTCTTTGGTGTTTATTGTGGCATGCAAGTAATTTGGAATTGAAATGTTGGTAATTGTTTGAGTTGCTAAATGGCTTTAGTAATTTGTTGTTACATAACTATTTATTACATGATAATTAGTATTTCTTGCTGCGACAAAATAATTTCTTTTTGAATAAAAAATTAAATGTACCAATATGGTAAGTAAAGGTGTGTCTCGTGTACGACACAGCATTTACACCAAACTTTGATTAGCGACGCGCGTCCGAGTGCTTGTCTTGTAAATTTTTTATTAATTCAAGCGGTATCAACGACGTCAAACGTTTTCGCTGGATTTAATCGCTAAAATTATCTTAAGCGTTTCTCATGTCAATTTTTTTCGGCGGCCGTTCTCCTCAGCAAGTATTCTCCCAATAACAAGTTTATAAATCTCACGTAATAAATAATTTGCATACCGTGTCGTTTAATTTGCATTAGCATGGTGTGCGCGCTGCTAATTAGACGTTTAGTACCGTTTACCCCGTTTTCTAACTAAAAAAATTAAGGAGATTAACAGTTGCGAACAGGGTTTCCGGACTTCAATCTTATTTACGAGGGATTCAAAAAACGGGTTTGTTTGCTTATTAAAAAAATTTGTTTAAAATTGTAAAAAACGAGCTTACTCCGCATTATCACCCGTCTCTAATGACCTGAAAAAAGCTTAGAATTTTCGAAATAAAAATTATTTTGTCGTAAAAATTAAAAATTTTCTAAATTGGCATGATGTGGCGCACCATTTGCGTTCGATAAATTAATAAAAATAGCACTGTTTTGAACATATTGGTTTTATTTATTGTGTTTCGAAGGAATTTCGAAATGAAAATGTACTCGCTAGGTAAGGAAGTTTAAATCTCACGAGCTACAAAAAATGCTCCGCTAGTTTTCACGACGTTTTAACTGCACAATATTCCCTGTAAAATTTTCGCACTATTGTTTAACACAAAAACCCTCTTTGGAGTACGTTTTCAAAATTGCTAAGGGTCGCTCTGCTGTGCGGACAAAAATGGTTCTATAATTTTAAAATGTATTTATTTAATAAAACGTTAAATTATTGTAGTGTTACATTAAAAATAGTTAGCGGAAGCTGCGATAAACAACTTGCGTAAAAGCACGTGACTGTCCAAGAACGAACCTGTTGTTTTTTTCGAAAGTATTTTTCGTATAAACTTGAAATGTAAAGCAACAAAAAAAATTGACGCAGGGACAATTAATATTTTTTGTGATTTTATTGTTACATTGCCAGAAGCTTTTGACTAGTGAAACAGTTTTAAAAAAGCCGTTTATATATAGAATTACTTTTACAAACGTATATTATACAAAAACTACGAACACATCTACAAAAATAGTTGATTAAAAAAAAGCTACATATAAACTTGTATAATTGTTATTACTGAATGATCTCAATATAAAAAAAATGTTCAAAAATAATTCGATAGTTTTAAATAATACAGATAAGAATTTATACATAGGAAAATTAAACCTAGTTGACCTCGATGAATTACAGTATTAAATTAAATATTTAAAGTGCCCTTTTTGTATTGTCTAAAATTAGTTTGTATATTTTATAAAACTGCGTTGCAGTGCACATTTAAAAACGTCATTACTGCAAAATTTTAGTTGGCCCCCATACAGTTTACGAGGTAAACTAAACATAATTTAACCAATATTTTGCGTTGTACACTGTTATAATGCAGTATACTTGTACTAAAAGCAGGTTTCAGTCTACTTTGTGGTATATAAATTGTACAAAATACTTTATAGGAAAAAAGCGGAAGCTTTTGTAATACCTGAACATCTATAATATGCTATACCTCTGATCTATTTTTAATAAAGCTAAACAAGCAAGGAATTTGCATATTAATTACAAGCAAGTATTACGGTATTTACCGCATAGTTTCGCATTATGTTTATTACGCTTTTCACTGCAACCTGCTTAATATTTTATTATAAACCTGCGAGATAAAAAGACCGCCAAAAATTTGTATATCTGTGCTCTATTCTTTAAGTAAAAATTTAATTAAATTAAAAAATGGTTAATGATAAATCAGTTCTGATTTGTTTTTATCTGTGTTTTTTTTTTGGCAAGACTTAAAGGAGCACTGTCACAAATCAAATTCCTATAACGCCCGAACCGGACTGCTCCTTTAATACCAAACCTACCTAACTCAATTTTGGTATTTAGAGTGCTCCACTACAAGGCTACAACATTTTTAAATTTCAGCTGAATCGGTTCAGTATTAAAGGAGCAGTCCGGTTCGGGCGTTATAGGAATTTGATTTGTGACAGTGCTCCTTTAATATTTTTTACTTGGCGGCCATGATTGCCACCAGACGCTCCTTCCACTCACTGGTCATGCGCTCCAACTGCTCCACTTGGGCTCTGAGCCGGTCGTTGTCCACTTGTAGCTCGCCGCACTCCAGAAATAGAGCCTGTCGTCGCTGCTTGGCGGTAAGGCGGGACTTCTGGCTGGCCAGGTTGTTGCGGTCCCGCCTGGCCCTGTACTTATCGTCCTTGACCAAGATCTTTCCACTGGGTGTTACGGTGGTCGGGTAGTGTTTTACCCCCGCGTGGGGTGAAACGCTCTCCCTCGCCATGGTCTCGCCTCCAGTCGCCTGAGCCATTAACGGCAGTGAAACACTCTCAACCTCCAGCAGTGGAACCAAGTCCACGCGGGTGTCATAGAAGCTGGGTTCCGGCACCAGATAGGGGTCCATCCCGCTGTCGCACAGCAGGCGGACGTCCGCATCGCCAGGAGTGACGCACTGTGTGAAGTCCAGGAACTCGCTGAGGAGGCTCTCCTCCGTCTTTTCCGAGTAGGGGTGATCGTGGGATAGGAAGCGAGTGATCGGGATGCTCGGTTCCTTGGGGTCGTCCGTCAGGTCCGGGAACCCGCACGGCGCCGTGAAGTCGCCCAGAGGGGACGGAGCGGCGGCGGAGGAATCCACCGGAGTGGAAATAACCTCCATAAGGAGCCGCTCGACGTCTTCGGTGGCGAGCGCCGTCAGGTCCAGACCCTCGTTGGCCGGGTCTCCAGTCGGGTCGAATGCCATTGGGTCGGTGATTATCGGGTCATCTAAAGACAAAATGCTTATATGTTTATACTACAAATCCTCCTACACCTTCCATCCTTTTATTACAGAATAACCCCCGCTTCGGTTATTATTTTCACTGCCTACATTACTTTTATTAGACAATCTGTAAAAAGAAAGGTAAGTACGGGCTAGACAATTGAAATGGTTTCATTTAATTATACAGGTATATGAGGTTACATGGAGGTTATGTATTTTATGGATTAGATGCCGGTGACGTTTTTCCCGCTAATTGTTAGAAACATATCATATTGTGTGCGAAGTTTCATATCTAATCTAAAAGATGAAAACTTACCGAAACTATTAAAGGGGCCACATTGGTCTCCCTCCAGTTCCGAGGTCCATTTGGGTCCACGGGACGTTGGACCCCCGATCGCTGGCGTGTTCAGAACGCCAGGATCTGAGTTCAAATGATCGTTGGGCTGTTTTGGTTCCATAATAGGAAGCGTTTCCGGAGAAGTTTTTTCTAAGCTGAACGTTGTACATGATTCCGATTCGAAAAGTGAAACGTAATCAAGTTTAGAGTGAATGGTGGCTGTTTTCACACACAAGTGAGCGCTAAAATATAAAAAAAGAGCATGGTTATTTTACATGACATAATAATAGTCTATTTTTAGATTTACAATTAAAAAAGAAATTTTCCCTTAGTTATGGTGGGTTATATTTTGAAAAATACCCTCATCGTCAGTTAGCACATACTTTAAAAGCTATGTAGTGTATTTTCCGTTGTTTCTTTTTCAATAATAACTACATAATTTGATTTCTTTTTTCAAATTTCAATTTTGTTTAACTTCTTAAAACGATTGAAAAACTAACTTACATCCAAAAAACTTGGACGGTTTAACCTCGCAACGAATAAGTGACTTTCGGGCTTTTTTGCCCTTGACGCTGGGTTTTCGTCTACAACTCCTTTAAAACTGCGACTCGCTACGAATCTGCGAGTCACAGAAACAAAACCAATGTTTCTACGCGACTGATGCAATAAATAGAAAGTAAAACAGGGGCTCAAAAAGCGTTTTTCGTTTATTTTATACGCAGCGGAGACAAAAGTGTGCGGAATTTACGTCATGACGCTATTGTCAACGAATCAGCGAACGTTTTTACAACCGTCGACGAATCAGCGTTCCCGTGACGCCACTTTGACGCGCATTTCGCTTGAACAGCGCTGACGGGGCGAAAGAATAAGTCACCCGGGAAACGAAGTAAACAACAAGAAAATATCTAATTTGGGGAATTCTTTTTAGGATATGTTCAATGAATTTTGGCTAAAAAGATTGTGTATACGTAATTTAGGAAACGTGGCACTACATTCAACTTTTTTTTCTTAAAAAAGTCACGCAAAACAAAAATAATGCAAATGGGTCTTGTTTCAAAATAAAATAATTTCTTTACTAATTTTTTTCTCTCTTAAAGTTTTGCCACTTAATAACCTTAAAAATGAACGTCAACATTTTTGTAACAGTTATCACTTTGTTTCATATTTTTAAGTGGTGTTTTTTTCAATTTTTGTCCAGTTTTACTTAACTTGATAAATTTATAAAAAACAGTATTAAACACTCTTGATTTTATAGGGTATGTTTTCTCAATATTTCATCAGACTAAAAAAATTCAACAGTGCTCTGTGACTACATCAATGTACAAACAAATCATTAACATATGGTAGAAACTTTTATTCAGTGACCCAAACTGCAAACCAGCTGCCCAAACCAAATGCAAATCTCCTATAGTCCACATAATGTCCATCTCAGCCTAGTCCAGATCTTTTCTGTGTAAACATACGCTAGGGTAAAAATCGCCCCCTTTTCCTGCTCTATTCTTAGAGCATTTTTCAAGGCTAGTCTACGACTTTTTTTTGAATTAAATTAAAAAATAGCCTAGCTATAGTTTTAGCTGCGCAATAATATACGTTTATAATCATTCTGTTGCCGAGATATACTTTTTTAACAGTTTTAATATTATCAATAGAACACATATTATTTATCAATAAAAAGTAGGTTCTAAGAATTATTGCGCAATTTTCTACGATTTCTAAAGAATCCATGTTTTTTTATCAATCAATAGCGAGTGAAGAATACTGGTTTTAAGATATAAGCGATTGAAAAATACATAATATATTAGTAATAAGGAGAAGAAGAACAAAATACTAAATTTACCCACGTTCTTTAATTATAGTTTGCGCGGTGTCGTGGGGCTTAGTCTCTGTGTCTCTGTGTGGCGCTCCTGCGCCACCAATAATTCATTTATAATCGAAATAAAAAGTAATAAGAAGAAAAAGATGAATATAAATTACTAAATTTTTCCCACGTTGTTTAATTATAGTTGGTGGGGTGCAGTGGCGCTCCAGACAAAGTTTATCTAGGTTCTCTAAATATAGTTGGCGCGATGGCGTTCGCCGAATTGCAATTATAATTTTTAAAATAAAAATAATAATAAGAGAAAGATGATAAACATGAATTACAATATTTACACACGTTCTCTAA
>JASAMX010030950.1:0-21003 GCA_030248175.1 Microlaimidae sp. YZB2_3 | reverse complement strand
CCCTTTTCTGCCGTTACACTACCAAGAATTTAATATAAGTATATGTTTAGTTTAAGAATTAACTACTTAATCACCTACTAAACAACTTACTACTTATATACCTAGTTTAAAAATGTCAAGTATTTAACTACCTACTTACTGCCTACTTGTAATTTTATTTAACTACTTGACTGCCTACTTATAAATTTAAAAGTAGTTAACTACCTACTTAACTACTTTCTTTGATTTTTGGCTAACTATCACAACACTAAGGCAAATTCTTGTGTTTATGTCTATTGATAAGTACAAAATAGTTGTCATTCCAGTGATGTATTATAAAAGAATAAAAAACTACAGGGAGGCCGAAAACCCAAAAACCCAAACTTAATATTACTGATAAACGCTCCATTTATTTTCTGCGAATTATCAAACGGCGTTTGACGTCATTCAACCAGTTTTGATGCATAAAAACGGTCGCAAAAAAAGAGATTACATCACTGTACTTTTTAGTAGGGAAACCAAATCAATTTTAGCAACGCCTACATTTTTCTGATTTGCTGCCCAGAAACTACTTTAATTAAATGTATATATCTAGATGGTTAGTTAGTAATTTTTAAATGCCATTATTAAATCAAATTTTCAAAATATTTGTAGTTAAAGCAAATTTTTCACTTAAAAATTATCATTGTGATCATTATCTTTATAATTAGCAAGAGATTATCAGTGATATAAAAAGGTGAGGTACATATCAGATGCTGCTCGTTTTGCTTATTTATACAAATTTGGCGGTTTTTACTTGGACACTGATTCAATGACCCTTAGCAGTTTTGCAAATATAACCAACTCATTTGCATGGGCAGATGCTTACAATCTAGGAAGTAGTTTTCTATTATTATTTATTTTTAATTTAAACTAATTTACAATATTATTTTAGAAATTATTGTGCATAATAGAAAGTGCTGGTAAAATAGAGGTGTCTTTGCTGTCCATACACAGGGGTTTGGTCACCGCACTTCCTAGTCGTGTAAGCAAACATGATATTTACATAGTAAATAAAATGCATGGCCTCAATAAAAGGAATGCGGCACAGATGAGTAGTTAACGTGTTTTATAAACGAGTGTGTAGCATTCCTTATCAAACAAAGGATTGAGAAGACTGTCAGTTGGAAAGGGAAGAAGGACTGAATGTTTTCCAGTCCTTTAAATATTTGGTGAGAACATTATATTCACAAGTACAACCTGGAACACAAGCCGCCGTAGGCAAAACTTTTTGATTTAGCATTAAAAATGAGCAAAATTGCGGCTTAAAAACACCTATTTACATTGAATTCAAGGCATCCAGGACGGCAAAATCCACTTTTGGCATACCCCAAGAAAGAAGGTTGGGAGAAACAGGGTTCATAATAAAGTTACCTTCGCTTTTACCTCCCCCCACTCCCCTGGACCTACCTCATCTTACCTATTTTACCCCGGCCAACCTAGAAAGGAGGGGGCGTGGCCCCCTTGATCCCCCCTAACACAGGGCCTGCATACCAGGGTTCTCTAAAACTTAAAGGATAAATTGTATAATTGTTTGGGTATAAATTGCTTTGATTTTTATTATTTTTTGTACTACTATTTTTATTATTTAACAAATGACCCAATCTCGTCTGTTTTGCTTATAGTTTATATATAAGAAGAAAAATAAGGTGATATTTCTATATTAAACAATAAAAAATATATAACTTCTTTTAATAGATTTCAAGTGTAATTAAAATTAACCAACTTTTTCTGTTTATCTAAATTTTTTCACCCTATTTTTTCTAGATTATCAATTGATTTTCCAATGTCAGTTGTATACATAATTATTAAGAGACCAGCAAACTTAACATTCATGTTTTTGGCTGTGCTTCACAGTATAAGCTTGCTAACTGTAAATCCCATTTACTGCGACTGCACAAATGTGAAATCAAAAAAAATCGCTACCAATCGATTTTCTGTTACAAGTTCTATCTAAGTTTCGAATTTCTTGTCATGTAAATTTTATTCGGCCAAGTTATAATTGTTTTATATAAAAATTGCATAAATATATAAAAGTTTGTATTTAAAAATTAATTATATAAAAAATTGTCAGATCACAAAATCAGTATTATCAATCGATTCTCCGTTGTCAGTTGTATATGTGTTCAAAATTTCAACTTATATGAAATTGATTTGGCTGATTTATTCCAAATTAAAGAAAGCGTTAGGAATTTACTCTTTTACTTACTTATTCACAAACTTACTGATCAGAAGATAATGGCGGGCCACGGCCACAGGAAGAAGAATTCTTATATATCACATTTATATGATGTTTAAATTTACTTACATTCAGCTAATATGTGTTTGCAGCTAAAATAGCAAAAATCTCTTTTCACTTGACTCAGAAATAATTACATACCCAAAATTACATTGCTACCAACAAAGACAATGCCTACTTTTCTCATGAACTTTCACAATAAGTTTTGGAATAAAATACATTTTAAAAATTTTTTTTGCTATTTTGTTACTAATTTTAGCGATTTTAACACTCTTAAATATATGCCACTGCTAGATTGTATTCTAACATTTTTTTGGATTAATTTTAAAATATAATAAAATTTAATTGATTACTAAAAAATTGATTGTTATCTTTAAGTACTATATTAATTCAGATCTTTTTGTGGTACATTAATGTTTACTATTTTGAGATTGAAAAAATACTTTTATAGGTCAAAAAAAACCCAAAAAAATTCCAACCCCAGAAAAAAAAACCCAAAAAAACTCAATTGATCACAAAATAGAACCTAAAGTCAGGGAGAAAAACCGCAACCTGGAAACGCTGGCGCCTAGATTTCTGCGCTGAAACTAAAATTTGAAGGTTAGGCGCCACATAGCGGGTGACGTGCAAAATCACCATAAAAGTAATGTTAAATTCCCATGACAAAACTCACCATAACATAGTGCTAATTCATCATAACAATCAGAAATGCATTTAACTAAAATTTGTTTAAAAAACTTGGTTTTAATCATAAAAGCATTAAAAATGGCTTCATTTTTTTCTAAGTCTAAGCAAAACGATAAAATTAAGCTAAATTTTATCATTATAAATTTCACTTGTATTTTTCAAGCATCAAAATTTAAAACAAATATTCCAAACGCATTTTTTTTATTTTAAATTGACACCACTCTATGGTTATTTTGTAACGTTTATGGTGATTATGGCTTTTGGAGAATTTGTCCATGATGTTTTTATACAGACCCAGCTGGCGCCTAGTTGTTGTGTTTATGATGTGTGGACATCCAAAAGCATGAAAAAAAACGCGCATGGGGATTTAATCAGTTAACATAATAAAACAGAAGCCAGTCCTCTAACGGAATGTTAACCACTGGCTAAATTAGCTGTTTACTAAAAACAGATTTTATGGCTGGTTCACACCAACAGATAACGGATAGCGGATAACACGTTAACACCAGAATTGCCTCGGATTGCAGATAACGGATAGTGGATAGCGGATAACACGTTCACACCAAAATTTTGTTGGATAATGTATAGCGGATAGCGTATAGCAAATAACACGTTCACACTGGAATTTAATGATAGCGGATAGCGGATAGGCGATTTGCTGGATGCAAAAACTGCTGGCAAGCCAAATGAAAGATATTTTTCTTTTGTTTTTTGCTTTTTTGAGTTTACAAAAATAATTTTATAAATTTTGATTGTTTAAAGTAGAATATTTTTTGAAGTATTTTCTAATTTTTTTTGAAATTAAGTTGATTTCATCAAAACCAATGTTTTTTAAAAAGGTTACAAAAAGCTACAAGGTATTTCTTAAGTTAATGTATTGGGTAGAGGTTCAAAAATATATTTAATTAGTATTCAAATACTAAATAAACACTACTTTTTTATGGGTAAGTATTTTTTTTAAATACTGTTTTGAAAAGGTCGGTATTTTATTGGTATTGTTTTCAATTTTTTAAAAAGTATTAAATATTTTGGAGTATTCGAATACCAAAATATGTACAAAATACTAATTAAATTCTGTTTTTTTACAAACTTAGAACAAGTTCTCTTATTTGAAAAAAACAACCACATCGTTTTGTTAATAATAATATATGACAGAATAAGTCAAAATAACACGTTGGCTGTCATTAAAAATTGCAATTAGTCTGGATGTCTGGAGCTCCAGAGCTCATTGCTATTTTTGTAATAATTTCATAAAGAGTAATGCCATAATGCCCGTAATAATAACAGAACCTTCAAAATTTTCTGTAATTTTGCAGTTCATTTTAAAAATAACAAAATCATGTATTTTGATAGTATGCGATTTTTATAGAGACGAATTGGTCTATTTTTTATTATTATTTAACTTTATATCAATAGCAACGATTTCAATAGCAACGATTTTTTCAATTTTTTATTAATACTGGTCCTAAACAAAAATGCATTCTGCAAATTTAAACCTACAACCCCTATAATTTTAGATCAAAAAAAGCAAGACATACAAAACATTATGTACGGAAACATTTCCATGCCATAATTTATTTCTCGCTTTGATTAAGAAGTTTATGGATTAGGTCCTAAATGGAAAAGCATTATGCAAATTTTAATTTATTTAGTTTTTTAAATTTGAATTAGATAGTAAAGTTTAAAACTTAAATGAATAAACTAAAAAAACAAAACATATTAAATAACTAAATAAAAAAGTGTGGGGTGGCAGACGTTATTACAGGACGTGTCCATACTTCCATCTCATACTCATCAATCAGCATCTTTTATATACAAACATGCGTCACAGTGAAATTGCCCATTTTCCTGCTCAATTCCTAGATTATTTTTTCTACTGTAACATAATTATATGAAGTGTCACCGCAGAAAAGCCATTTAAAGATACAGGAGCAGTTCATTAAAATGATCAATATTTTTTAAAATTCCTATCTACCTTTGACAAAAGTTTTATTTCTCGTATCTAGTTTCAGATTTTCAGATTTTAAAATTTTTGAGTTTTATGTTATATTTTTTTTGGCAGATAATACACAAATATTAAATATATTTATTTTAGAAATAACCAATCAGCAACAATGTTGTTTTTGGATATTATTTTGAGTGATTATAACATGTAAAACGCTATATTGGTTTAATCGAATAAGTCGTGCTGCTATTTTTAAAGATATATAAGTTCAAAATGGATCTACGACATAAAAGGATTTTCTGCCGGACTTTTCTGTAGACTCTCGACTTCCTTGTTCTTAAGGACTACACATGTGCATAATTTACATACTTTCTGATTAAAAATGTCTCTCTGCATTATTTGCAAAAAAGAACATTATTAATCGTCAGCAGTCTCATGCTTGCAAGTTTTGCAAGCAAGTTTTTCCTTTTTTTGCGCTGGAATATCTCAAGAAAGTCTAAGCGAACTTATATTGTCTTTAACTTGTCCTGATTGCAACGATCGCTTCACAGATTTAACTGGCGAACTCAAATCGTTAAAGCTATCAACAGAACAACGATTTGATGCCATTGAAGAAAAGCAAGAAATCTTTTTGTTCTTAAAACACTCCACCGGCGTTTGAAGCAGATAAGGACTCTGACGGTTTTCGCGTGATATCCTACAAAAAAGAACAAAAATATTTGGCCATCCCCAGATACTTTTTTGAACTAATAGAGACAGAAATTGCATGTTGTAAGATTGAAAAGCGTATGGTTATTTCCGGAATCCCAGAAACCCAATCTCCTGCGCAGGATGCCTCCCACACTCAGGAGGTACTGAATATCTTATCAGCCAGTGATTCAGATACTTCGGTTCTGAAGGAAGTTTTTCGCCTTGGAAAGCCCGTCAGTAACCGCCCGAGGCTTATCAAGGTTAAATTTAAGATAGATCAATCTGTATTAATTAATGAAAATTTAATGGCCAAATCTATGTAAGACCCAGTTATACAAAGAAGCAGCGCTACATTATTTCCGGTCTTTACGGGAGAAAGGGAAAACCGCACTAAGTCGCTTGGCGTTCCTACTTCTAAATTTTATGTCAGGCGTTTATGTTAGGCTCTTCTCCTGATGACTGGTCTGTTGTACGTCACACACAGCGCGTCTATTCAGAGTCAATTGCGAAACCAAATCAGGTTCTTCACGTAAAAGCCAATTCTGTTTCTGAAGACGTAGGTCTAATTTCTTCAAAATAGGAATTTGTAGGCTCACTGGTTTATTCTGGAGGTCTTTTGTGCACCCTTATTAATGCGCGCAGCATAATTAATAAATTACCCCAATTAAACGGTATGTTAAAACAAAAATTTTTGATAAGAGTCAATTGTAGAAAATACAGTTTTTTTAATAGAGTTATAAGTAAATGGAATTATCTAAATGAAGATCAAGTTAGTTCCAAAACTCTGTACCAATTTAAAAAATCTTTGATGAATTAACTAATGGAAATTTAAGAAGAAGAAGAAGAAGAATTAGAAGAAGAAGAAGAAGAAGAAGAAGAAGAAGAAGAAGAAGAAGAAGAAGAAGAAGAAGAAGAAGAAGAAGAAGAAGAAGAAGAAGAAGAAGAAGAAGAAGAAGAAGAAGAAGAAGAAGAAGAAGAAGAAGAAGAAGAAGAAGAAGAAGAAGAAGAAGAAGAAGAAGAAGAAGAAGAAGAAGAAGAAGAAGAAGAAGAAGAAGAAGAAGAAGAAGAAGAAGAAGAAGAAGAAGAAGAAGAAGAAGAAGAAGAAGAAGAAGAAGAAGAAGAAGAAGAAGAAGAAGAAGAAGAAGAAGAAGAAGAAGAAGAAGAAGAAGAAGAAGAAGAACAAGAAGAAGAAGAAGAAGAAGAAGAAGAAGAAGAAGAAGAAGAAGAAGAAGAAGAAGAAGAAGAAGAAGAAGAAGAAGAAGAAGAAGAAGAAGAAGAAGAAGAAGAAGAAGAAGAAGAAGAAGAAGAAGAAGAAGAAGAAGAAGAAGAAGAAGAAGAAGAATAAGAAGAAGAAGAAGAAGAATCTTCTTCTTCTTCTTCTTCTTCTTCTTCTTCTGGTAATCATCGGTGGTGCGGGGTGCCACACTGCAATTTAACCCAACGCACCGCGCCAACTATACTTTGAGAATGTGAGTAAATTTTGTAATTCATGTTCATCATCTTCTTCTTATTATTATTATTTTTACTTTAAAAATTATAATTGTATTCATTGGTGCACGGCATCGCGCCAAATATATTTAGAGAACGTAGGTAAACTTTGTCTGGAGCGCAACTGCACCGCACTAACTATAATTAAACAATGTGGGTAAATTTTGTAATTTTTTCTTATTATTTTTTATTTAAAAAAGTATATCTCGGCAATGGAATGATTATAAACATATGTCTTTGCGCAGCTAAAACTATAGTTTATTAGGCTATTTTTTAATTTAATTCAAAAAAGTGGTAGACTAGCTTTGAAAAATGCTCTAAGAATAGACCAGGAAAAAGGGGCGATTTTTCCCTGGGCGTATGTTTAGACAGAAAAGATGTGGACTAGGCTGAGATGGACATTATGTGGACTATAGGAAATTTGCATTTGGTTTGGGCAGCTGCTCACTAAATAAAAATTTCTACTTTATGATAATGATTTGTTTATACATTGATCTAATCACACAGCACTGTTGCATTTTTTTAGTTTGATGAAATATCAATTTAAAAAATAATTCTCACAGCAATCTTTGACCAGCGCGAAATCGCCACTTTTTCAAATTTATAGTTGTTTCTTACACATACAAATATAAACTTCTAATTGAAAAATTGGCGATTTCGTGCTTGTCGAAGATTGCTGTGAGTATTGAATTGACATTTCATCAAACTAAAAAAAATGCAACAGTGCTGTGTGATTAGATCAATGTATAAACAAATCATTATCATATGGTAGAAATTTTTATTTAGTGAGCAGCTGCCCAAACCAAATGCAAATTTCCTATAGTCCACATAATGTCCATCTCAGACTAGTCCACATCTTTTCTATGTAAACATACGCCCAGGGAAAAATCCGTTTTCCTGCTCTATTCTTAAAGAATTTTTCAAGGCTAGTATTTATTTCTATAACAAATAATTTTAATATTTGTGTACTGTCTGCTGGAAAAATTTGTTTGCAAAAAAATCATGTACAAATAAATCAGCGTTGGAACAACAAAACAAGTTTTTTATCCCATTAGAAAGTCACGTTTTTGTAAAATATGCGAATGTTTTAGTGAAAAAAGTACAAGCAAGGTTAAGAGTGTATAATATAGAACTCAAAAATTATAAAATCTGAGACCAAATATGTAAAATAATAGCAAATTTTTGTCAAAGGTAGATAGGAGTTTTATAAAATACCGATCATTTTAATGGACTGCGCCTGTATCTTTAAATGGCTTTTCTGCAGTGACACTTCATATAATTATGTTTAATTAGAATAAAAAAAACTAATCTAGGAATTGAGTGGGAAAATGGGCGATTTCACTGTGGCGCATGTTTGGATATAAAAGATTGATGGGTATTGATGGGTATGGTATGTTGATTGATGAGTATGAGATGGAAGTATGGACACGTCCTGTATTAACGTCTGCAACCCGGCACTTTTTATGTAGTTATTTAAATATGTTTTGTTTTTTAGTTTATTCATTTAAATTTTAAACTTTACTATCTAATTCAAATTTAGGAAATTAAATAAATTAAAATTTGCATAATGCTTTTCCATTTAGAACCCAATCCAATTTCCTAAAAAAGCGGGAAATGAATTATGGCATAGAGGTGATTTGGCATATAAATTTTCGCATATTTTATTTTGACCGATATGTAAAGGTATAGGGGTTGTAAATCTAAATTTGCATAATGGTTTTTCGTTTAGAACACAATCTATAAATTTCTTAATTAAAGCTGGGAATGAATTATGACAAGGAAATATTTTGGTATATAAATTTTCGCATGTCTTGCTTTTTTTGATCTAAAGTTATAGGGGTCTTAAGTCTTAAGGGTTATAAGTCTTAAACTTGCAAAATGCATTTCTGTTTAGGACCATTTCCATTTGCATTTTCGTTTGAGAGATTTAAAAAAAAATTGTTGCTATTGAAATTGTTTCTATTGATATGAAGTTAAATAATAATAAAAAATTTAGACTAATTTGTCTCTATAAAAAATCGCAAACTATCAAAATACATGATTTTGTTATTTTTCAAATAAATCGCTAAATTACAGAAAATTTTCAAGGTTCTGTTATTATTACATGCGACTTCAATTTAACTTTAACAGGTTTTGACTGGTGTAAGTTTCAGTTGAAATCTAATAATAAAAATGAACAAGAGTAGACAAATGTTATTGATAAACTTCCGTTAAGTCAACTTGTCAAGGAACCTACTAGGAACAGTAACTTTTTAGATCTACTTTTAACCAACAATACTGAAGCTTGAAAGACATAGAAATTTTGCCAGGTTTCTCTTTATATGATCATAATTCTATTTGATTTTCCGTCAATTATGACCTATTTAAATCTCATTTAAAACCATCGGTTAAGCTTGTTCCAGATTTTCACAATGCTCATTACAAAATGTTGTTTCTTTTTTGTCAACAATCGACTGGGATCATCTTTTTTTCAAACTGTTCAAGGAATGAACAATTGTGGCAGTGTTTTAAAAATATAATTGTTGAGGGAATAAAAAATCATTACCTCTCAAGTAAATAAAACTAACTCACAAATTTATTAAATATTAAATTAAAAAATTAAAAAAAACTAAAAAACAAAAAAAGTTTGGCGGGAATTAGGGATGCATTGAGCACCACATTTTGATTGTGAGCTAACGTTACTTACAGTCCCGAGCAGAAATAAAGGTCATTTTTCAGACGCAGGCAATAGCCGTTATGCCTCCCCGCGAATAAGCGTTATAGATTTCCGCATGAAGGGAAGCAAATCAAAATAAGAACTTTGTATTTTGGCTATAGCCGGCCGCCCCCTGTAAGCGCATATGCGCGCGCCTGCGCGCATATGCGTTCTAAGGCTATTGCTGTTTTCCCTACATGAAGATTCAAAACATTGTTTGTTAAGCATAAAAAACTTAAACATATAAAAACTTAAACGATAAACACAGTGTTTATCGTTTAAAATACAATTTTTGTTACAAATTTAAAAAAAATAAATGTCTTATATAAACAAACGAGCCAGCCAAAACACCTATATAGTCCACTTACAAATATTTCTTATTTTAATTTTTTATGGACCTCGTCGCCAAAACGCTTATGCGTCCATACGCTTATTTTTTTTAAATAAAAATATGCCTTAAAATAGAAAAAGAAGCAATTTTTACGTTAAAAAGAAATCAGATAACAAATAGAATAAAAAATAGAATAAATGCTTATACTAATCGTATTTATAAAAATGACATTTTTATTAAGTTTTTATAGCAGCTATAACGTGTCACAAGAAACAAAAATGTTGCAGGGTGAAAATAAGTATATTATTAAAAATCTTTTTTTTTAATTTATAACTTTTTGCGCAAAAATGATATGAAATATAGAATAAAATATTAAAGGAACAAAAATTAGATGGCCTCAAATTTTATATTTTCGCCTCTTCAGAACAATTCCACAACATTTATAAATTTCAATTTAATCGTTTTTGTAACAAAAAAAACTTGTATAATCCAGTGTTATAAGAGTTTGATTAGTGGCAGTGTTTCTTTAAGCAATTAATTAATTAATTATATCTCGTGAACAAAGCAATCAATTTATGCGGAAATTCTTAAAAAAGTCAAAAAATCGGGCATTCGCTTTCACTAAGCAAATTTTGATGCAAAAACTAAAAAAAACCAAAGTATTAAATTATTTTCATTTTGAAACCTTGATTGAAAATTTTTATTTTTGGCAAATTTTTGGCAGAAGAACAAAATGCTGATTGAAGTCTCTTATAAAAATTTTTATTTAAGTAAAAATGTGTGAATTTTACTATTTTAAAATAATTTGTTTCAACAAAATTTTTAATGAAAAAACTCATGTTTTTTGAATGTTTTTTTTTTTATTTCCATGTTTCACAAACAATAGGTAAGAATCTCAGGGGTTTTTTTCAGGAAAACACTAATATTTCGAGAAATAATTCATTAAAATCAAAATAAATCAGGATTAAAATAAAATTAAAAAATATGGCGCCTCTTCTTTTTTATATTTTTATATTAAAACTTTTTGTAGAAAAGAAAACATTGTTTTAGGATAAAATTGTTGAAAGTCCCTATTTTGGTGTTTTTAAATGGTCTTTAGATAAAGTGTTGGATGTTTCCCCCCCCCCCCCAGTTATTGCCCCCAGTTTTAACATTGATAAAACACCTTTTAAAATGATTTATTTCTTAACTACAAAAACTATCTGTAGTATTTTCTTTTATTTTTTAATACTAATCAAATAATTTTTAAAAAGGTTATTTTTCTTGTGTAAAATATGAATTATTTTTGGTGTAGGTGATGGTAAAAGCCCTCAATTTGTACACCAGCGTCCATTCGGTCACTGAACCCCTGTTGTATAAATATTTATAAAGCGTGAAAAAAAAAGATGAGAAGGGCCAAAACGGCTAACGCTATTTTACTTGACAAAATTTCACTCAATTTCACTAGAGTAGTGGACACTAGAGTAGTGGACACATGGACCGTACATGATAAATTATGGGTTTATATTCACTGCATTATTAACAGAACTCGGCAAAGGTGGGGTTTTTCAACGCTCGGATTTCAAATATAAACTCCATTTCTTGATTTGACCTTTCAAAAACTCCAAATGGGGGGGCAACCCCAAACCTTTTTTTGGGGTAGGGGTATTGCAATAGAATTTTGTTTTACACCCAATCAACTTAAAACCGGGCCAGTATGGTTTTCTTGATGTTTTCTGAGCCCCAAATACAACCATATTTTTTTTTTGATTTTACATATCAAGAATTTCAAAAGGGGGTCTATCCTACCCTATTTGTGATGCAGAGTACCACGCTCTCACAATAGGTCTCATCTTACTCCCAACCACCCCAAACATAGGGATTCTCTGGGATGTTGAATCTAAATATTAACTTTTGTTGTTGCCTTTACATTGAGATCCTCAAAAGGGGGGTTTACTTTATTGAAGAATGGGGAGCACCATGCTCTAACAATAGCCCCCATTTTACATCTAACCACCCCAAGCCAAAAATATCATTGAGTGGTTTTCTAGGGTGCTGATTATAATAATAGACTCCTTTTGTTGATTTTAAATTTGAGAACCTCCTAAGAGGGTCTATTCTATTCGGGGGTGCAGCACCACACTATCACAATAGTCCCCATTTTACTCCCATCCATCCAAACATAAGGATTTTCTGGGGTGCTAATTGTAAATATTAATTTCTGGTGTTGTTTTTACATTTGAGAACTTCAAAACAGGGGGTTACTCTACTAGGGGGTAGCACTGCGCTCTAACAATAGCCCCATATAAATCCCATCCACCCCCAAACATAGGAATTTTCTAGGGTGCTGATTTGAAATATTAACTTATGTTGTTGCTTTTACATTTGAGAACCTCAAAATGGGGGGATTACTCTATTTGTAGGGGGAGCTCCGCGTTCTCACAATAAAAATGGGGTATTTAAATTATACCAAAATTACATTTTGGGACACCCCCTCCCCCCAAGTTTCAGGGGTTGGGTACTCCTCCCCCCAATCCGGGGGGCTTTCCACCTATGGGGGTACTGGACTCTCACAATAGCCCCTATTTTACTTCCAACCACCCCAAAATATCATTTAGGGGTTTTCTGGGGTGCTCCTCCTAATAAAGAAACCCTGCTTTTTAGGTTCTTAAATGTAAAATCCAGTAAGCTTATGTTTTATGCCTATCCAATTTAAAAATTAGCCAATATAGTTTTTCATTTTTTATTTCTAAACATTTTTTTTTTAAATTTCTTTTTTGATTTTATTTTTTGTGAACACCACAAAAAGGAAGGTTAATGTTAATCCCATTTAAGGGTACTCCTTGCAGCATTCTTAATTTACCCTGAATTAACCATAAACACACGATCTTAATGTTTTCTTGAGCCCAATTACAACTATAATTCTTTTCTTTGATTTTACATTTGAGAACCTCAAAAGCGTGTCTACTCTATTGAGGGGAGGGGGACACCGCACTCTCAACAAACAAAGTTTATATTTAAAATTAGGACCCACAAAAACCTTACAATCCTAAGTTTTTGGTTGTTCAAGGTGGTGAAATTGGGAGAATGCGGGGTCCCCCCCCCCACAAAAAAAAATGTAAAATTAACAAACGAAGTTTATATTTAAAATCAGCACCCCAGAAAACCCATCAATGATATATTTGAGGTGGCTGGGATTGGGGTTGGGGGGGGTGGGGGGGGGGGGGGTTGGCGGGGGGTTTTTGGATGTTTCCCCCAGTTTTGCCCCCAGTTTGCCCCCAGTTTCGCCCCAGTTTTAAAATTGATAAAACACCTTTTAAAATGATTCATTTTTTAAAGTTGTGTAAAAAAATTACTACAAAAACTATCTGTAGTATTTTTTTTATTTTTTAATACTAATCAAATGATTTTTAAAAAGGTTATTTTTCTTGCATAAAATATGAATTATTTCCGCGTAGGTGACGGTAAAAGATCTCCATTTGTACACCGGCGTCCGTTTGGTGCTCACTGGAACCCCTGTTGTATATAAATTTTTATAAAGCGTGAAAAAAAAGAAGGACCAAAACGGCTAATGCTGTTTCACTTGATAAGATTTCACTCGATTACACTAGAGTTGTGGACAGATTGAGCATGTACAGTATGCAATAAATTATGGGTTTCCATTCACTGTATTATTAACAAAACTCAGCAAAGGTGGGGTTTTTCAGCGCTCTGATTTCAAATATGAACTCTATTTTTTGATTTGACCTTCTAAAAACTCTAAATGGGGGCGACCCCCATCATTTTTTAGGGTGGGGGTATTCCAGTAACTTTTGTTTTATGCCCAATCAACTTAAAAACTGGCCAGTATGTTTTTTTGATGTTTTCTAAGCCCCAATGACAACCATAAATTCTTTTTTTTTATTTTACATTCGGAAACCTCAAAAGGGGGTCTACCCTATTTGGGAGGCGGAGCACCGCGCTCTCACAATAGGCCCCATTTTACTCCCATCCACCCCAAACATAGGGATTTTCTGGGGTGCTGATTTTAAATATTAATTTCTGTTGTTGTTTTTACATTTGAGAACCTCAAAATGGGGGGTTACTCTATTGGGGGGAGCACCGCGCTCTCACAATAGCCCCATATAAATCCCATCCACCCCAAACATAAAATTAAATTCGACAGATAGCTCTGGAGCTCCAGGCGTTGCTCCAAAGCTAAAAAACCAGAAAAACGGCAAATATTCAAGTTTAATTAAACATAACTGACTCACCGGTGGATATACGGGGACAACCCGTCTTATCCACGGCAAAATAAGTCAGAGATCCACCAACAATGTGGTGGGCTCCGTTTATTCCAAACCTTGAAGGGTTAGGAATAAACCAAACCTGTTGACGCGTACCAAAACTATTTATTAAAAATAAAGCATTAACTTTCTGAGTGAAAAATAAAAGCCGCGCTTCTGTCATTTTGAGGTAGGTTTTGGCCCTCGCCGTGAAAGAACTTAAACCATTATTCACAAATGCACACAACAAAAACATAAACAACCAATACAAATGCAAACGCAACCATTCATGAGCCTAATTTACCATCTTCCTGAAAAACTTTAAAGCTTAGAACTTCAAATCATATTATTTAACAATAATTGAAATAAAATAGGTTTTATGATGGGAATTATTAATATTAACAGAGTTACAAGGTTTAAATATTAATAGAGACACGCTTCACTAATATGATGCTTAAAGTTTAGCAAGGGACATCTGGAAAATTTTTTAAAGTTTTGAGAAAAAAGTAGCTTACAAAAAATTTAAAAAAATAATTTATGGCATTACTCTTCAATTATGCAATTAATTAGTTACGCGATTGAATTAGAAGCTCTGAAGCTCTGGGACTCTTGAAAGCGGAGCTTGCCTCTGTTTCGGATCATCACTGATATAAACTACTAATTTCCCTACCCTCCAATATTACCCTCCAAAATTATTTGACTATAAAGCGGAAAGAATTTCTGAGCTCCGGAGATCTGCCCTTTAAATACGCGATTCAAAGCTTATTTAAGCTTGAAGTATATTTTAAATTACTGTCTTTGTATTTTTAGGATTATTTTATTGTTAAAATAAGTTTTAGAAAAATTTTTGTTTACAAACAAAAAATCCATGACATTACTTTTTATATATTCATAAAATTAAATTCGACAGAGAGCTCTGGAGCTCCAGGCGTTGCTCCAAAGCTAAAAAACCCAGAAAAAGGCAAATATTCAAGTTTAATTAAACATAACTGAACACACCGGTGGATATAGGGGAGCAACCCGTCTTATCCACGGCAAAATAAGTCAGAGCTCCACCAACAATGTGGTAGGCTCCGTTTATTCCAAACCTTGAGGGTTTGGAATAAACCGAACCAATTGACGCCAACTAAAATATGTACTAAAAATGAAACATTAACTTTCTGAGTGAAAAATGAAAGCCACGCTTCTGTCATTTTGAGGTCGGTTTTGGTCCTCGCCGTGAAAGAACTTAAACTATTATTCACAAATGTACACAACAAAGACGTCAACAAGGAATACAAAAGCAAACGCAACCATTCATGAGTCTAATTTACCGTCTTCCTGAAAAATTTTAAAGCTTAGAACTTTAAATCATATTAGTTAACAATAATTGGGAACAAAATAGGTTTTATGGAAATTAAGATTCAATATTAATACAGACGCGCTTCACTAATAAGATGCTTAATGTTTAGCATGAAACGTTTGGAAAATTTTTAAGGTTTTGAAAAAAACGTAGCTTACAAAAAAATTTAAAAAATAATTTATGACATTACTCTTCAATTATGCATTAAATTAGTTAAGCAATTGAATGAGGAGCTCTGAAGCTCCGGGGCTCTTGAAAGCGGAGCTTCGCTTTGTTTCCGAACATCACTGATATAAACTACTAATTTCCCTACCCTCCAATATTACCCTCCAAAATTATTCGACTATAAAGCGGAGAGAGTTTCAGAGCTTGAAATATATTTTAAATTACTGTCTTTGTATTTTTAGGATTATTTTATTGTTAAAATAAGTTTTAGAAAAAATTTGGTTTACAAAAAAATAAAAATAATCTATGACTATATTCATAAAATTAAATTCGAAAGAGAGCTCTGGAGCTCCACGCGTTGCTCCGAAGCTCCTGACAGCGGAGCTCTGCTCCGCTCCAAAAGTCAATAATATAAATTCTAATATGATACTCCGTACATTTTAAGCGGAGGGAGTTCTGGAGCTCTGCTTTTTAAATGAGCTATTACGTTTTAAAATATTTATTATTCTATACGCATTTTAGGGCTATTTCTAAAGTTTTAAAAAAAACTTAAGTTAAAAAAATTCAGAAAAAAATCTAGGGCATTACTCTTTAATTGTTATCATCAAAATTGGCATAAAAATATGGTGAAGCTTCGGAGCTGTGGCGGATACTTTAGAACTAAAAAAAGTAAGGTTTTTAACCAAAAGTAAGGTTTCCAACCATTTAATGTGACTCAGAAAAAATCTCGAAAGTCTTCATTCGAAAATTTTTTGGCAGGGCGATCAATTGGAGCTTATACCTTGAAATTTTTTTTTAAACTAGAGAGATCTTTTTTAATTTGAATAGCAACTTTAAAATAATAATTTCATATTGTTTTTAAATTTAGAAGAACTCTAGCGAAGCTTAACTCTAGCGAAGCTCCTTGTACTTTGTATAAGGAGCGCCTCCACGTTATGCAAGTGTCCCACAACGAAAGCTTCTCTTAACCAAATCCTATTATGTAAAATTGATTTTTTTAAAATTAAGCATTTTAAAAATAATTTGTTGCCGAACGTCTCTTACATAATCTCTGCACAAAGTAGTAAAAGTATCGACAAACGTTTATAAAATACGGAGAGAGCAAAAGTCACTTTTGCATTGTGTGTGTGTTCATGCAAATACGTTATATATTTACAAATGCGAAATGTTACTTTTCTTAATTTTGGGTAAACACCAAATTTATATTGTTAAAACAAGTGCATATAATAGAATTTAAGACTCTGATCAATAAATCGATAACAAGGACCTAAATCAAAAAAGTGCTGCCCAAGAAAGTTGCGTAATTCCTTCTTCTTCTTTCTTATGAGCCCATGTTTTATTTTTGATCAACCAATAACGAATGAGGAGTTCTTATGAGCCCATGTTTCCCAAGAAGGTTCTGAATTTCAAAATTTACCCACGTTCTCTAATTTATGGTTGGCGCGGCGCCACGGGGCTCAAATCCCCCCGTGGCGCTCCCGTGCCACCCATGATCAGTTATAAAAAAAACTTACAATATTAACGTAAATGGGTTTGCATGCAACAACTTTGGCTGTGTCTTTATCTTTTTTAGGCTCTATTTTAAGTATATTACTTTACACTAGTTAGTTTTTATAAACTGAAAAACTTAAATTTTATACAAAATACGGCAAAGTTAGTTTCATTTGATATCGTTTCACTATTTAACAATGTTCCAGTTTAACAAGTTTTAGAGGAAAGACTTAGAAATTTCGGAAGAATGGGAAAATTTAACTGAACTTTCAATAAATAAAATTCCAAAACTAATAAAAGTTATTACAAAATCCGCCTATTTTCAACATAGAGATCATTTTTATAATCAAATTCAGGTTCTTCCCTATGAAGAATCCCCTCTCTCCTTTGCTTGCGTTATATTTTCTTAAAAGAGTTTGAAAACAATTTTTTAAAAACCGTTAGACAAAAACCACAAGTTTGGCTACGCTATGTGGACGACATATTTGCTATTTTTAATTGAACCGAAACTGAACTTCAAAATTTTGTTTCATTACTTAATGCATTCGATAAAAACAACAGTATAAAATTCACACTTAAAACAGAAAAAAAACAATTGTTTACCATTTTTAGATGTAAAAAATATAAAAAAAAATATAAACACAACGGAATTCAAACTTCAAATTGAAATATATAGAAAACCAACAAATTATAACCATTGCGTTCATGCTAAATCAAATCAACCTCTTAATCAACTTATAGGAACTATTAAATGTTTAGCTTACCGTGCCAGTAAAATTCTTGATAATCCTGATTCAGAAGAAATTTTGAAAAATATTTTTGAACAATGGATATTCCAAGTAGGGGCTTCCCTTCGGTCATTAAAACAACCAATATAAGGAAAGACGATAAAAAATGAACAGGAAAAAACAGAGTTGGTAAAAGTTGCGTAACAGTTATCAAACATTATTCTTTTTTGGACACTACAAATTTGTTGATTTAACTGGCAACCATTTTCGTGCCGCTGAGATTAACGCAGGGTGAATATCACTTTTTGCAAGATTTAATGAATGTGCTGAAGAATTAATGGTAATATAAAGAGACTCTTTGCATAAAAGTTCTTCGCTAAAACGTCTTGTTGAAATCGTTTTTCCTTTTTTCAAAATTGTTGTGTTATAAAAATCAATAGAATGGTTAATTTTTTGAATATGTTTAAAAATTGCTGAATTGGTATCTTTTTCGTGTTTTGCTAAGCACTTCTTTAAAAACCGTACTGACTGACCAATATAAAAATTGTCGCATTCTTTGCATTTAACATTGTATATAATAATTTTCTCATCTGTTTTTTTGTTGGATAATAATTTGTTTCCCATAAACTGATCATGAAGTGTGTTCGATTTTCCGCTAACAACTTTGATTTCAAATTTTTGCAGTAATTTTTTAATTTTTGTAGTAACATCTTAAATAAATGGAAGAGTTATTCGTTTCTGTGTTTGTTTTAATTTTGGACCGATAGGTGGATTAAGAGCTCTCGAAATGAACTTTTTGGAATATCCATTGTTCAAAAATATTTTTTTCAAAAATTTCAATTCTGAATCAGGATTATCAAGAATTTTACTGGCACGGTAAGCTAAACATTTAATAGTTCCTGTAAGTTGATTAAGAGGTTGATTTGATTTAGCATGAACGCAATGGTTATAATTTGTTGGTTTTCTATATATTTCAATTTGAAGTTTGAATTCCGTGGTGTTTATATTTTTTTTTATATTTTTTACATCTAAAAATGGTAAACAATTGTTTTTTTCTGTTTTAAGTGTGAATTTTATACTGTTGTTTTTATCGAATGCATTAAGTAATGAAACAAAATTTTGAAGTTCAGTTTCGGTTCAATTAAAAATAGCAAATATGTCGTCCACATAGCGTAGCCAAACTTGTGGTTTTTGTTGAACGGTTTTTAAAAAATCGTTTTCAAACTCTTTTAAGAAAATAGACGCAAGCAAAGGCGAGAGGGGATTCTTCATAGGAAGACCCTGAATTTGATTATAAAAATGATCTCTATGTTGAAAATAGGCGGATTTTGTAATAACTTTTATTAGTTTTGTAATTTTATTTATTGAAAGTTCAGTTAAATTTTCCCATTCTTCCGAAATTTCTAAGTCTTTCCTCTAAAACTTGTTAAACTGGAACATTGTTAAATAGTGAAACGATATCAAATGAAACTAACTTTGCCGTATTTGGTATAAAATTTAAGTTTTTCAGTTTATAAAAACTAACTAGTGTAAAGTAATATACTTAAAATAGAGCCTAAAAAAGATAAAGACACAGCCAAAGTTGTTGCATGCAAACCCATTTACGTTAATATTGTAAGTTTTTTTTATAACTGATCATGGGTGGCACGGGAGCGCCACGGGGGGATTTAGCCCCGTGGCGCCGCGCCAACCATAATTAGAGAACGTGGGTAAATTTTGAAATTCAGAACCTTCTTGGAACATGGGCTCATAAGAATTCCTCATTCGTTATTGGTTGATCAAAAATAAACATGGGCTCATAAGAAAGAAGAAGGAATTACGCAACTTTCTTGGGAAGCACTTTTTTGATTTAGGTCCTTGTTATCGATTTATTGATCAAAGTTTAAATTCTATTATATGCACTTGTTTTAACAATATAAATTTGGTGTTTACCCAAAATTAAGAAAAGTAACATTTCGCATTTGTAAATATATAACGTATTTGCATGAACACACACAATGCAAAAGTGAATTTTGCCCTCTCTGTAATTTATAAAAGTTTGTCGATACTTTTAGTACTTTGTGCAGAGATAACGTAAGAGACGTTTGGCAACAAATTATTTTTAAAATGCTTAATTTTAATAAATTCAATTTTACATAATATGATTTGATGAAGAGAAGCTTTCGTTGTGGGACACTTGCATAATGTGGAGGCGCTCCTTATACAAGGTACATGGAGCTTCGCTAGAGTTATCTTTTAAAGTTTAAAAACAATATAAAATTATTATTTTAAAGTTGCTATTCAAATTAAAAGAAGATCTCTCTAGTTTAAAAAAATTTTTAAAAGTATAAGCTCCGATTGATCGCCCTGCCAAAAAATTTGGAACGAAGACTTTCGAGATTTTTTCTGAGTCACATTAAATGGTCGGAAACCTTACTTTTGGTTAAAAACCTTACTTTTTGTAGTTCTAAAGTATTCGCTGCAGCACCGAAGCTTCACCACATTTTTATGCCAATTTTGATGATAACAATTAAAGAGTAATGCCCTAGATTTTTTTGTGAATTTTCTTAAGCTAAGTTTTTTTTAAAACTTTAGAAATAGCCCTAAAATGCGTATATAATAATAAATTTTTTAAAACGTAATAGCTCATTTAAAAAGCAGAGCTCCGGAACTCCCTCCACTTAAAATGTTCGGAGTATCATATTAGAGTTTATATTATTGACTTTTGAAGCGGAGCAGAGCTCCGCTGTCAGGAGCTTCGGAGCAACTCGTGGAGCTCCAGAGCTCTTTGTCGAATTTAATTTTATGAATATATAAAAAGTAATGTCATAGATTATTTTTATTTTTTTGTAAAAAAATTTTTTTCTAAAACTTATTTTAACAATAAAATAATCCTAAAATATCTTATGTTCTTCGTTCAGTTACGTATTGCTATACCCTTTTCACAAGCGATGCGATTAC